>VURO01010143.1:3055-23400 GCA_015108175.1 Pelvicachromis taeniatus
GGAGAGGGGGGGGGGGGTTGTGGGGGGGGGGGGGGGGGGGGGTGTAGAGGGGAGGGGGGGGGGGGGGGGGGGTTTCATCAGCCCAGAGAGAGGGGGTGATGGGGCAGGAGATTATCCCATTTACCTGCAACCTGTGAGGGGGAAGTGGAGAGGAGGACAGAGAGTTCTATTGCTGAGGTTAGGTTGCTACGGGGGACACAGGGGACTCCACTCCAAAGGTATATCTGTACATATAGTGGTGGGATGGATGGAAGCCCACCTGCTTTTAGCTATAAGTGGATTCAGTGCTGCTGAAGTGGTTTAATGCAGGGTTTACTTACTGCTGCACCTGGTGGGGCTGTGCAGCAGTATATATATGTGCACGAAGATGCTAATACCAGAGTTCCATGTTTGAATAAACATAGCGGTCACCTTTACGTGAAAGTTACCAGTAACATTTCCACTATCAACAGAGAACATGTCTGAACAGAGGCAACGCGACTGATGGATAGAAATGCACATAATTACAACTTACAGAGGCATGATAGTTCCTGTTTAATCATAGTGGCTTAAGAGGTGAGGAAATGGCAGATTTGACTATAAAGACTTGTTGTGGATTTCTTTGGAGAATAACAACAAAAGCAAAAATGGTTGGTGATCTGGTTTGATTCTCCTTTATGCTGGGAGCAAGAAAAACAGAGTCATATTTTGTACAGAATAAAATACATTGACTAGTCTCATGTGTCAGGTGCCAAATACTGTGTGCCTACCTGGACACGTCTGGATGATGATACGAATGCTACAGATTTGACAAATTCCATTTTCAAACTGGAAAGATCAAAAGATCAAGGAGCTGGAACTGAAATGGTCAGAACATACTGTATGAGCAGAAATTATGAAGTAGAAGTTGCTAATTAATTCAAAATTTGAAAATTAAAATGTAAATTATGTATTTCCCCCCCTTTTTTTTAGTAATAAATCTTTCCAGCTGAGGAAACACTTGACATCTTTGTAATATGAACCACACTGAGCTGCTCTTTTAGAGTCCTACCAAGATCATTTGAATAGTGAACCAATGTTCTTTACACCACCACTGTTCTCTGTGTGTTGCTGCTAAATCACACGGTCATCCCTGTGTGTTTTCTTTTTCAGCCATTCTGTTATAGATTTGCTGCAGTGCTTGGGATTATTATTATTGTTAGTCCTGTTGCATGACCTAATTTGGACCCAGCTTTAGCTGTTGGACAGATGGCCTCGAGAATACTTTGATATACAGAGGAGTTTGTGGTCGACTCAATGACTGGATAGTGCTCAAGTCCTAAAGCTGTAAAACAACCTCATGTCATTACCTCTCTACCATTGAGCTTGCCAGTTGGTATGAGGTGTTTGTGCTCATATGCTGTGTTTGTTTTTCTCCAAACGTGGTGCTGTCCATTATGGTCCAACATCTCATCTGTCCATTGGAAGTTCTTTATAAAAACCTAAGTCGTTCGGCTATGTTCTGTTTAGAGAAAAGAGGCTTTGTTCTGGCATCCATTTCAACAAAGTTAAACTTGCTCTGTCTTTTTCTAATCTTACTGTCATTACAATTAGAAGAAGACCTCAGACAAGCATTGAATTTGCTGGAATGTTCTCTCCTGGGAAGACTGGCCTTATAATCCTCCCCAGATTGATGGGCAGCAGCAGTTGCTCCTCTAAGATCATTGTTGATATTTTTCCTACTTGGCACACCTGAATGCTCCAGACCAAAGTGCCAAAACCTCTGCTTTTACTTTTGGGGATTAGTTAATCAAGTGCATTTAATTAGCAGCACCTGGCTGCTATTTAGCCTCTTAACTCCTATGGTAGCAGTAAGTACTCCCTGACTGATTATTTTTTTACCAAACTGCATAGATTGCTCTGAAATCTTTTCAAATAACAGAAAATTATCTGTATTGAAAAAAAAAAAAAGTTTCCACTGAAAGCCGCTGAAAATAGGTTTAATTTGCTGAACTTTTGTTTTTGTCATGTGAGCTCATGTTATGTCGCCCTAAGTCAGAGTGAAGTTAAAGCATTATCAGATTTTAAGATTTTGTGAGCTGAACTTGGGTCATTTTGATTTCTAGACTTATAATGGAAGCATGTGCGGAGAGTATTTGTTTTACAGTAGATCAGTTAGTCTGCCAGCAGAGACTCATGATCTGAAGAATGGAACGCTCCCCTGACAGACTAGCCATCAGAAAACATGTGATCGCTCCTATTTTCACATTCAGATCCAAAGATTATATAAAATGAAGTGTAAAAAAGAAAAAGTGTAACTATGCCATAGGATGAAGAATAACAACCAAGAATTTAAGTTTTTGTTTACGTCATGAATTTCATTTATTTAATTTGATAATTTACTATTCAATCAAGCGGACTATTTCACAAATCAAAGTAAATTTAATGATGAGTACATAATTGCTGTCACTTTGGACTAATTGCTTGTCCTCCCTGTAATATGCCACCAGTATCAATATTGAATTTCTGTGTTTCATTTATGGTGTTTCCTGAAATTTCAACTGAAAGTGTGACATTACGTATGATTTTCACATACTATAATCTCTGACTTACATAATATTATAGCTGTTAATTATTGGATTAGCTGTCACCACTGGTCGTGCAGGTTTGTGAAGAATTATGACAATAAAATAAGCTTTAATTATACCAGTCACAGCCACTATTCAGATCTCAAGAGAAATGTCTTTGGTTTAACCACGGTGAGTAAACATTACATTTCCTGTACACTTAGAGCAGCTGGTTGATGCATAAAATGCCATTGTATAAATGTGTTTAGCCTTGTGGTTGTCAGAAAGGTGAGAGAGGTTGCTCAGTCAAGGCTGGTCAGAGAGGTGGTGGGTCATAACACTTTATCATCTCCCTGTCTAAGCTAAGACAAGCAGGATGTCAATGATTAACCAGCTACTGGTTACTTGTTATCATTTGACAGTAAGTATGAAGAGTGCTGAAAGTAAAGTGCTGTGATTGATAAAAAGGTGAAGCTGCACTCTGACAACGGGATTAAGCTTCACTGCTTGCTTTTAAGTAAATCTTATTTCATTTAATTAAGGCACTGTGCCCATTCCGCTAGTCACACTCATGCCTCGCAAATTCATTGGATTTTATTGCTACACTTTCACAGTAACTAGTGTAATTGGCGTGAATAACAAATAATTAGACATGTAACAAAATCATTTCACACATTTATGTTTGCATGCTAGCGTGATCGGTTCTAACAGAGTGTTGATTCAGGCTTTACTTCAATCGTGCAAGTCCTCATACGAAATTCATATGAGATTCAAAACATCTTGTTAGTGGTTATTTCTGGTCAAATAAATAGGTAGTTATTTGAATGGAGATGGAACCACAACTGACATTGTTTTAAAAACAAAAAGACATTGTCTTCTATGCACGAACAGGGTTTCAGGCCAGTAGAGCTTCATCTGTGGCTCAATCTACAACAGCACCCGAGAAAATGTCATGCTGATTCATGTTGGGGATAAAAATCACAAGAAAAATTACCAAGATCTTTACCACAGTAAACATATGTCTGTCACCTCACAATGGGAAATGTCTTTATTGTATGCAACAATATGATGAGCTTACATGTTTTTAAGTTTGGCAGTTATAAACAGAGGTGGCAAAAGTACAGACATGTTGTACTTAAGTAGAAGTACAGATATCTGTGTTAAAAAAAATGACTAATTGAGCTGATTGTTGAGCTGATAGAAATGCTGAATTTGGAATTCCCTGACGGTTAAAAAGAAATGTTACTTATTTCATGCTCGCTGCTGTTCTGAAGTGCTACCTAGTAAATGCTACAAAGTAGTAAGTCCACAACTTACAGATACGTGCAGTCACTGCTGCTCACTTTAACCCACGCTTATAATGCGCTTTTGAGTAAAAACCTGGCTAAGGCCCAAAGATTTTGTCTGTTTTTTGATTTCATTGCCATTAAATCGTAGTTTTAGTTTATGTGAGTTTGAATCTTAGTGATTTCTGAATTTCGGTTTCTGTCTATTTGTTATTCTACCCTCCCCAGCGTTTTTGCTTGTGTTTCTTCTGTTTCATATGTGTGCTTGTGTCTTTTGTGTTTCACCATATGTTATCATGCTTAGGGTAAGGCTCCAGAGACAGTTATCTGTTGTTTATTCTCTGCTTTAAATCTCTGTGTCCTGCGTTCTACTTAGTCCACAACTCTGCCCTCCGCACACCCACTGTGGCAAGAACCGTGTCGATAAGATAACCAAGTACTTTTTGCTCACATGAGTCATCTGGTGACATCACTCCCTGGCCAATCAGTGACATGCAGTCTGTTGATGTCACGTTTTCAATTTGACTCAGCTCGCTTAGAACCTAAGTCAAGTTGAATTGAGCTGAGCCGATCAGGTACTTGTGGAAAGGAGGCCATAATGACTTGGCCAGTGAGTGACTATATATAGTTGTTGCTGAAGAACCTCTGACTTGATGTCTCTCATTTCTATCTACAGAAAGCTTTTACTTGTGGTGTTTCTTCAGTGTACCCACTGAAAATCTGAGGATTGAAAAAAATAAATAAAGTAATGATCAGTTTCAGATTGTTTTGGCTCTTTTATGCATTTTCAAATGAATTCTCCTTTCATTTTCTCTATTTTAAGCTATATATTGTGATGTGATTGTGATGATTTTTTTTTTTGTTTCAAACTCTGTTATTTACTCAATAACAAAGCTATCACTATTCTAAATATATGGAACTCTTTTTCCAATCCCACCAGACTGCAACGACTTGAAATCTCCTCTGTTTTCACGACTGCGTGCAGTGAACACCCAAACACGCACACTTCGCCCCTACCCTCATCCCTATGCAGATAAACCATTCTGACACACACAAACACACACACATTCACACACTGTCATTCTTTTTCAAATTGGATAGAGACACAGCCATGCGATATTTACATAAGTAATAACAGCGGCTGCTCCGGGGGCCAGAGGCTCCTATCTCACAGCACAGGATGGGTAATTGCTATTTTGGCATGGAGGTGCTACCTGTGTGTGCGCTTAAGCATGACTCTGTGTGTGTGTGGGTGTAAGGAAGCAGCATCTGAATAAGAATCAAAGTAAGAGTAGTGAATTTGTAAGGGATTTGTGTGTGTGTGTGTGTCTATATTTGCATTCTCCGTTTCTGAAAGAATATAGCTCTTCCATTTCCTCTTTTTCTCTCTTTTTTTCATTTGCAGCACATGTCTAGATGACTGTTTGTGTTAGTTTGGGTCCAGTGGGAGACAGCAGGCTGCCTCTGTAGCCCACAGCTACACATCTTCTCCGCTTGATATTTAGTGTTGGGCTGGTGCATGTGTTATCAGCACATATTGTCCGATTCTGCAAGTGTGCTGCTGTGTGTTTTAGATGGTTGGTGTGAGGGGATCTCACTGCTGCCCTCCCTCGCTTTACTTTGTGTGTGTCTGAATATGCTTTTTTCAAGCAAATATGTGGGCAGCTGTCAGTTGCTGTGGACGACTGTGCTTCTGTGGGTTTTGAACGAGTTTGTTTTAGTGTTAGGATGTGATTGCGAGATAGGACTGTGCGCCACACGTGTCTGTTTTGCCGTGTGTGTTTGTCTGTGCGTGCATATGTGTGTTCCATCCTTACGAGAATCTGTTTCATTTGCACACACGCAGGCATTTTTTTTGCAGGAAAACATGCACCCTCTTTTTTTCTCAGAGGAACTAATTCAGTGATAGTACAAAATTAGTTTTAGGCTGGATTTAGAGTCGAAGGTTGTGTCGGAGGATTAATGATACCAATAGAGTGTCTTCACAGGTATAGCAAGCCAAACTGTGTCGTGTGTGTAATCCTCAGTGCTCTCGACAGCTCGACACTTCTCCCCTCCTCTGTGCAACTCAATATGCTGCTGTCACTGTGCAGTAGCGGGACGCCATAGCAACCAGCCCACCTTTAGGTGATTACCATGCTCAGCCCAACCTCACCCACCTCCTACATCAACACCCATGGTGCAAATACATCCCACCCCCAGGAGGAGAAGGAAGGAGAGGAGGAGGAGGTGTGCGTGTGTGTGTGAAGGGGGGGGGGGGAAGGAAAAGAATAGCTGGTCTAAGCAAAATGTTTCACCTCAGCATCTGTACAGGATTCACTAATATCAAGATATTTGGTTTTTGTCATTCTCACCAGCTGTGACGATGAGATCAAACGCTGACAATAATTAGGCTACTAACAAGCCTTTGCAGCAAAAGCCTAATGCAAAGATCTGAGTTGTATTGTGTGAATAACATATATGGTTGCTCAGCAGCACACCAGATCCATCCATTTTCTTGACTGGGCTAGTGTGGGTTACACTGGACTTTTTAAATTGAGTTTTGTTTCCAGAGTGGGTTTGCGCTTTTTAGGTTAGTTTTTATTTGCTTCAGTGTGGGTTTTAGTCTTCTTTAGTATATTGGATGGAGGGTGTATGCCAGTGAAACTTAGTCCAGGTAATACAATAAAAAAACAACAACTAATTGGGCAAGTTGTGGTAAGAAATGTTAAATCAACAGGAACTAAGACTAAGGGTATTTGTTCTATAATGTGCGGATTTTAGTTATTTTTCCAACTTCACAAACCCATTCAGTTAGTTTTGTTGTTTTTAGGAAGTCTAGATTTGATTTTTATTTTAGTTAACTTAAATGCTTTTTCAGCATGTATTTTGAGACAGACAGCCATTCACACTCATGTTTACACCTACAGAAAACATGCTAAACTAACAAGCCTAACCTGTCTTTGGACTGTGGGAAGAAGCTGGAGTACCTGGGCATGGGGAAAATATACACAGTTCTGCACTGATGTATCCCAGCAGTTGGTGTAAATCACACAACATCCATACGAGAAGTGGCACAACAAAAACCGCAAAATTTATTTGCAAACTTTATTAGCAAAAAAAGCACACAATGCTTAGTGGTAATGCACAAATGACTTCTTGTGTTATTCAAACACTATTATGTGATTCCAGGCTGCTGAAATGATGAGGAATAGCCCAGCACTTAAAACAAAGTGATAAAACAATAAAAAGTCGATTATAACTTAAAGTAGAAATTGTACATTGGGGTTAAAAATGAAAGTCGGTTTATTTTAAAGGAGTTACCTGTAAATTTCACAGGATATGTGCAAAATTCTTCCAGGAGTTGAAGAAGAAGACAGAAACTTTAAGATTTCTTAAACACGGTATTTCATGTAGTCTTACAACAGACTGTGAAGTAGACAAAACCTACAGCAAACAAAAAGGCAAACAAAAAAAATCCACTAGGGTTACAGCACATATTTTTTTCAGACCATTTGTATAGTTTTTTCATACACATATGCTAATGTAAAGATGCAATTTGGTCAGTTTTCTTGTATTAACAGTAGCTTGGCATTTCAAACTACTGAATTGGGTTAAGAAAATGACATGGGTTGGTTTAAAATACAATTGCTGCCACATCTCTAAAAGCTTTATATTACTGGTTTCCGTGGTTATGCTTTATTTTGATAAAATATGTTCTTCAAGCACAAAATATGTTTCCTATTAAAAATAATTTTTTAATAGATTTGTGTTACTGATGTGACTATTTCTGTTTATCAACGTAAATAGATGAACAGATTGGCTTATTTGTGTCTATTCAATGTTTTGTTACCAGGAAAGGCTGCAAATCAGAAAAAACATGTTAAAAAAAGAAGTTAAAAGAAAGTTTCAATCCAGAAATAATACAGTTGGCTTTCAACGTACCTTCAGTTCTGACAGATCTGGAGAAAACATCTCCATCATCTAAAACACACACATATCTTCTGTTTTTAAATGCTTTTCTCTTCTTTTTCTTCCCATTCCCGGCTGCCCCTCCCTGAGCCTGGTTCAGCTGAAGGTTTCGTCCTGTTCAATGCGAGTTCTTCCTTCCCAATGTCGCTAATTGCTTGCGTATAGGGGACTGTCTGATTGTTGGGGTTTTCCCGTTAATATTGCATGGCTTTGAATTTATAAGTGTTGAAGTAGGCCTGTATTTGGCTTTCATGAGAGACCATTGCTTTTTTTGTTGTGGACATTGTGTCCCATGTCATATATGCTGAACTTTATGTTGCATTTTAACATTTTGTTAGTGCTGTACTTCTTCAATCTTGGCTCTTCTAAAAGAGATTTTGATTTCAACTGGACTTCCTGTTAAAATCATATTTGTAGATAGCATTTACTGTAACTGACAAGGCCAGACGACTGCTCACATGTCTGTCATCGTAAATACATGATTTATTTTTTATGCCATCAGCAATGCCAATCCATGTAATGAATATGCAGATTTATGAATTCAGTCAATTAAATACAGTGAAGTGTGTGTCACCATTTAACATTAGTAAATCACTTATTCATTTACTGCCCTGTTCAGCTGGTTTTGCAGCTTGCTTGCCTTGAGGCTGAGGTGGATTTGGCAGTAAAATGTGATTGTTTTATGGCTGGAAGCAGGAAGAAGGGGCTGTCCTTACACCACATGATGATCTGAGGGTTTGCTTGGTTAGCAACAATCACTGTGGCTGGGAAATCACTGGAAAATACGGTGTTAATTTTGTAAACCAGTTCTTGTAACATCAGTAACGCCAAGAACACACCATAAAGGCTGACAGCTGACCATGGATAGCTTTGTTTACGGTTCTTGTTATGAAGGCACCACAGTTCTTCACATAACACCTTTCATTTGTCCCAGTTTGTCTGAGAGTAACAGCTGAAAGGCCAAATGCTCATTGTGTGCTTGTAAAGTCCCACCGCCTTCTGTGCCTCCTCTTGATTCTCACTACGTTGGGAGACGCGGCGAGATGGAATGTGAACTCCATCACCAAATCACCCCACCAGCTCCAACGGTCAGCCAAATGTCAGTTCATTTGTTACCGCGACGACTATGTCTACACATGCGCATCTGCGAATTGTTAACTATGCAATTAAAACAATGGATCAAACTGAGGGAGAGAAAATCTGTGCAAGGCTTTTCTGGATGCAATGTGACTGACACGTGTGCGCCAGAAAAGAAATCCATGTCAAGAGCTATACGTGTGCATTTGTACAGCTTATCTTCCACATGCATAAACTCACCAATCCACCTCCTTCTCGTTGAGGCTCCAAAACAGCTGACACCATGCCATAAAATAACTTAGAGACACCTTAAATCATCTCCCCTTCAGTGCTTAGTCCCTTTTGCGGCTGCCAAATGTATTTTGCGTGTAATCTTTCACATACAAATTCGAAAGCTGCCTAGAATCGGAGGTGATTTGTAGCTTGTGTTGACGCTTTAAGCACTGAGCGATTGCACTGCCGCAGACATCTAAATGTATCTAACGGCAGCGGTTTAATCTGGCAGCCAGTTGAGTATGCGCTGGATCGTTACCCAGCCCCCTAACAACCAAAAATGATGCCTCTACAACAAAAAAGTAGCATAAGTAGGTTTTCATGGGGTTACAAAGAGTAATTTGTGACTTTGATATGACTTCGCAGGCTTAACGCCTCATAAAACAAGACACAGCAACTTGTAAATCACACATTTTAGTCACAGCTTCAGAATAAAGGTTTCCATAAAAGATTCTGTTATACTTTGTATGTATTTATATCAGACTTTCTAGAAAATGCCATGCGACTTCGATATGTCTTGATCAGAGAAGTTATATGTGAGCGTGGAGAAACGCTCTGTGTGAGCACATACCGCCTGTTGTTCACTCTCAAACCAGTGGCATTTCCCACAACAACAACTCAGGACTGCAACATGAAGGGTGGTAAACAACAGGGTAGACACAATAACGGCCCAGCTCTGAAAACCCCCAGGTAAATCTGAAACGACACAAAGGATCTCTAACTGGTCGCTTGCTTTTCCACAACAGCAGAGAGAGCTCGCGCCTGCTGGGCTCGACTGCCAAACCTGCCGTGATGCTTATTGATTGACACACTGCCGTCGGGGGGTAAAGAGCTGGGTGGCAGGGGCGTGAATAGGTCAGAGAACAGCCAGTCAACATTTCGTGGAGCACACGGATGGATGCTGCATGGTGGAGTGCTTGTGGAGGGTGTTCGGAGTTAACATGGCAAGGCAGAAACGTGGCTTTCTTTGTGAACGGTTTACTCGGTTGTGACACTAGCAGGACTTTAAAAGTATGGACTGCACATGTAAAACCTTAACCCTTCAACATCTGGTGTATTATACTCAATACACACAGTTTTTGTGTGTAACGTAGAAGGTTTTGAGTCTTCTGTGTTTGCAATACATTTTTAAGCAATAAATAAAGAACAAAAAATGTTGGGTGAAATTATGATACTACCGTATTTTCCGGACTACAAAGCGCAAATGAATATTAGCTGCACAACTTGAAATTATGAAAAAATCCTATTTTGTTCATACATTAGCCGCACCGGACTAAAGGCCGCAGGTGTTTTAATGTTAAATTATTATATGTAAGAGAATATACGCAAAGGGGATTGTCAAGAAAGAGATGACTGTTTTGGAATACATTCTTTTTATTATGGGACACCACCCCGTGAAAACCCACGCCGTGCCACGCAACACACTTCTGTCGGTGAAGAGAGGAGGGCGACAGAGTGACTGCTCCACCAGCCTAGGCGCGAGCCCCGCGAGACAGGCCACGCACCGCCGCCCGACCGACCCTGCCCTTAGAGCCAATCCTTATCCTGAAGTTATGGATCTGACTTGCCGACTTCCCTTAGCTGCCTTGTTCTAAAATGCCAGAGGCTGTTCACCTTGGAGACCTGCTGCAGATATGGGTACAGGGCCAGCGAGAGCCAGCTTGCTAATCTAGTCTCTTTTCCGCGCTAATTTGTACTGCACTACTTTGGCTGGCGGATGGACATGTGACCAACATATTACTCTTTTCCGTGTCTGATCACATGCCTTTCCGCCAGGCAAAATGGCGGAGCAAACCAAAACAAAGCCTCTTACGATGTCACAAAAATCATGAAAAAGCCTTAGAAAAGCCGCACCGGACAATAAGTCGCAGGGTTTAAAGCTTGTGCAAAAAGTAGCGGCTTATAGTCCGGAAATTACAGTCATTAAAACTCCTATATTCAAATTAATACATATATTTTTTGTAAATTTGTCAGACGGTTCAATAATCACACATGCTAATGCTACAACTGTTAGCGTATCATGCTGCCTACAGTATTAAAGTATTATTTTTCAAAGGCAAGGGTCTGCTGTTAACTGATAGACTATTTTCAGGTGGGGAATACAGATGTCATTAGAAACATAAAATTTAATTAGTATATTAATATTTATAGCCATTCCGGGATCACATATAATGAAAGGTTTTTACGCTGGGCATCTGGTGTAAAACTCTTTCAAATCAAACATGCAAAGTTACCTGCTATAACTTTGTGAGGCAAAAAGTAACTTTCATTTCTAGTAGTGATGGAGAGATTTGCTTTGCTATTTTGTGTGAGAAGTTTAAATTCAAGCTAGTCTAGCTAAACTTAACCACTGTGTTAGGGTTTTGTTTGCCTAACATGTTCCTCTTGTAAAAGAAAGGTACAATACATAAAAATATGAAAATGATCTAAAAGTAAAATGCTTATAAACCAATACAAAAATATGAGTAAAGCTTGGCAGATGGCTTGTGGCCCAGTAGGCGCAGGTAACTTTTTAAGCTCATGAAAATTTATATGGGCTATTAATATAAATCTGAAGATGCTGCCGTTTAGAACAGGTCTGCAAATTGCTCCAGGTAACAAATTGCTCCAGGTAACAGTATCTTCTAAATGTAAGTAAAACAAATAGGAAAATGGCTATTTGAGCATCAGTTTGGAAGATAAACATGTTTTTAAGAGAAAGTGCTGGATGGGCATAGTGAGTGTTCGGTGAAAAGAAATGCTGGTGAAAATGGTTAATATAAGGAATGTCTTAATATGAAGCCCAGGATATCATAGCAACATAAGCCTAGAATTAATGGCGTTTTCAGAGTAATTGCTTTAGGACATGTGGATGATCACAGGCAAAGATGTGTTGAACTGAACCCAAAACAAATGTGCTTAAGAGAGTATAGAGCTTGTAAGAGTGTATCCATGTGTTTGTGTGAGCAATGTTTCCAGTCCAGTGGATTTTATCTCATCTTTGACATTCTGGTTCAGAGCATCTCTCCCGCTGCTTCTTTGATCTCCTCTCCCCTTTTTCTCTTCTTGTCTTCTCCGACTCCCACTCGCTCTGACCTCCGGGGACTGTCTTCCTGACTGTGGTCTTGAGGTACACGGCATGAAGCTGGGGATACGAAGGCGGTGGGCTGTGCCTTCAGCCTGGGGGGGGGGGGATTGCAGGCCAGTAGGAGGGACTTTAGATGGAACAATGAACCAAACTGTAGTAGGAAGAGTGGGAGAAGAGGACAAAAGGAAAGGGAAGGGGGGGCCAATAAATATGTGGTAAACCTCCTGTAAAGGTGGAAGATTGGGCAAGTTTGTTGGCTCAGTGTGTGATGGGTTTGCTTGGAGACTTTTGCTTTGGTCATTTTGATTTAACATTTTCCTGCTATTGTGAACTGAAGACAAAAACATCATGTCTCTGCCATCATGCGCGTTGTTATGAAATATCTGATTTCCTAATCTGATATTAAAGCTGAAGGTACAAGCTCATGGAGATTAAATGTTGAAGGGAGAAGTTGACCTGGACTTCAAAAGTGGACTTGGGTGAGAAACATCCAAACACCAAGCTACTAACAACAGCAGGGAAATGAAGGTTCAGTCATCTGCAGCACAGTTCATTTCACTTTTGTCTTTGGTTTTCAAGGCTTCAGAGCTGACTTTAGCAGCCTCTGATATCATTTTACATTATATAAAAGGAGAAATGTCAAATGGACTGCAGTTATACATTGGTTTTATAATCTTTTATACCAATTAAAGCACTGAACACTACAAGGCGCATTCATCTATTCACACACGCACACACACTGATGGTACATTGTGAGCAGTACACGGGGTGTGATATCTTGCACACAGGCAGGTAAACCTTTAAGGCTGAAAAATGACTCTCAAATCAAAGTGACAAAACTTGCAGTTCCAGGAGTGGCCACTTGAGGCTGCTTCCAAAGAGGAGTAAATCCTTATACAGTAGACTTAGCTTGTGGAATTAACCAACATTAAAAAGCAGCTTCACATCTGGATGCTGTTGAGACTTAAAGGTAGGAGTATGGCTGTTTGGACTGGCAGGTGTTCTGACAGCTGTAGCTGATATGAGCTAGGCCTCATTTCTGCTGATTGGAATCACTGAATTGGACCTCTGAGCTGTGTTTGTACTTCAGTTTCGTTGAGTGAAGTTCCAGTGTTTTATAAGTCTGTTCTACTGCACTCATTAGCACATATTTGCATCTATTGCATTGCAGTGCGGTTTATGGATGATGGATGTAGCTTGCTAACCAACCTTGCTAGCATTAGGTAACAGCTCAGCACTTTACCCGTTAAACCAAATATGACCACTTTTGACTTCATGAAAAGTCACACTAGCGGTGTCCAGAACGCTAACGTTGAGGGTTCAAAACATATGACTTATTATACTGCCAGTTTTTCTAGTACTCGCTACTCCCCAACACAGACTTTGCAGGACCGTTAACTCTCTGTGCCCATATCGTGGTGCCTATAATGGAGACACACAGGTATCTGACAAAGCTGCAGTATGTGTCACATCAGGAGGAGGTATAGATAGATAGAGATGAGATATGATACAGCCACTACTGGAAGATAGCTTCATTGTCCTCGAGCTGTAACAGTCCTGTGGACTGAATCATGAAAAATTGTCAGGTGGTTTTTAGTTAACTGCATGAGTTATGGTGTTCACTTAATTTAATTATTTTTGCGTGCTATGTATTCTGTACACCTTAACTTAAAAAAATCTAAACTTACACAGTGTTAAAGCTGGACTTTGTAGCGTATCAGTGTGTGTGTGTGTGTGTGTGTGTGTGTGTGTGTGTGTGTGTGTGTGCAAACTCAAGCAAAGGAATTTAGAGTCGGTGTGCATGATTGGCACACAATGCAGATGTGTGGGCAGCAGATGCCATCTGGAGAAAACGGAGTGGGCTGGTGGAGGGAAGAAAGAGGGGTGGTGGTGGTAGTTGGGGGGGGGGTTACTCCACCACCCTCCCTCAACTCCAGAAAAGAAAAGCCACCAGTCTGACAGGAGCATAAAGGAAACGATGGGAGTGTAATCAATCAAAAACACAGCCGCTCAAATAAAGGGAAACAAGAGACACCACCCGCCCACTAGCAGCCTGTCCCGACCACCACTGCTATCCCTCGTCATTCAAACTTTTGCCACTGTTGGCCTGCAAAGATCAAAAGCACCACTTCAGGTCACCAATCAGGCTCCACATCTGACTGAGGAACTAGAGGTAGAATCTATATTTTGGGTTTTTTGACCACTTTCAGTGGAGTCCAGATGCTTTGTTTGCATCATTACACTGGACAAACTAGAGAGACCATAAAGCCACAGTGAGACAGCGTGTCCAGGGCCAGTGAGAACAACATAAACCCACACACTCACCTCTCTATCTTTTTTCTTAAATCAGCCTCATCTTTTGCAATCCAAGATCAGGACTCACGAGCTGCTCTTTCAGAGCATGTGAAACACAAAAACACTCTATTTTTCTTTTTTTTATTGGCATCTGTGAGGGGAAAACAAAGCCACACTATGTCTGTTGAATCACTCAAGACAAAGGCAAGTCTATTTGCCATGAGATCACCACTGTGAGGGAACTCCTGGATGTTTCCTTGTATGGGCACATATAAACATATCATAGCAAAGGTTCGGAAGCTTCAGTTTGGTGTGACTGCTACAAAAGCACATAAGAGCTGGTGCGCTTGGCAATATAGCCACACAGAGACACATTCATATATGTATGAAACGAGCAAAAAGAAGCAACCAGAAAAGAAGGCATTTAGACACCTGCTGAGAGTGAGGAAAGTTTCTTATGGCTCTCGCCCTAGCTGGCTCGCCTTTGCAACTTGGGCTTTGAATCCCAATGAAACTGCCTAAATCCAAAATGCATGCAGGTGCATTTCAGATTTTAAAAACAGCAGATTGCACACAGCGCTGGAATACTTTTCTGATCTGCATGAAAAATTCTGTTTTGACTTTCCAACCCCCAGAAAGAACAGGCAGCCTTACAGCTGATAGGGATACAATGACAAGCCCAAGGACAATGAAGGCAGGGGGCATGTTTCCCAGCTGAATCACTACCTTCCTAATCTTTGAAAAGGCCACATTTCACTCCAAAGTAGTCACAACATTCAAAGGTTGCTGGTCGTGGTTTGCGGACGCCTCACTGCAGTCACGGGCCGCAGTGTGTGGTGATGCAGAAAGCCCTAATCTACCCACACAGTGACAGTCTTCTCTGCAGATCATTGAGAGGCCGCCTGTCAGCCACAGCAACGGGCGCATCTCACGGGAGCAGTAGAAAGACCTGTGTAGGAGGACAAAGATGAGTGAGAGCACCCTGGGCAAAATCTTAAACCTGGACACAGCTGGCTTCTCTCAGATGTGAACAATGCCGCCTTTGTTTGAAGGAAAACTGCAGGGGTAACAACCATTTTGCTTTTTGCAGTAGCAGCAACAGGAGCTCAACAGACAACCAGGTCTGCCTCTCTCACGCTGCACTGTGCCTATAGGTTTCATCATAAATACCCATAAAGCCCTGATAATATCAGAATAACAGCAAGTGACAATAATCCAATAGAAGCTCGCCACCCATCCTGAAACGGGCATTGTCAATTTCACAAAGTGCAATGCTGTGTAATGTCAGGGGAGGTCATGCTCATGCTTGTTCTTTAATCCAATTTTTTTCCCCCTTTATTCTTTTGGAGAACAGGCGTCGAGTTGTCCGCTAGGTGGCGACCTTGGCCCGGTGCGGCTCGCTCACCTCGGACTTGCCTCGAGCCGAACTACAAGCAGGATCAGCATAGTGAGAGTGCTGCGAGCGCGCAGGACTGAGACTGACGCAGTGCATTTCACTCCATGCTGGATAGTTCAGGAGCGATTTCTGGAGTTAGTTAAAGTGTTGCTTTTTCTAAACCCCAAACACACACACACACGCACACACACACCAGGCACAGATTGTATCTTGTATCTCAGAGTCAAATATGCGCTATGATCCCCAGTCTCATGCGTCTAAACTGTAGTGACCACTTTTTGGTGTGTGCAGAGGTGTGTGCGAGTGTGTTGGGGGGTAGTTAATGATTATCCCCCCCCTGTCTCCCCACCCCCAGTTCTTCTCGTTTCCTATATGGATTGACGGAGTCCGCGTCACAGCGCACGGAGCGGACCCGCCTCCTGGCTGTGGAGCGCTCGGTGCGTTTCTCTTCCCCCTCTGTCCGCTTCAGACCCATATTCCACTGGGAGAGAGAGGAGAGAGAGCGAGGGAGTGAGTGAGAGTGTGTGTGAGAGAGTGTGAGAGAGAGAGACAGCAGGACCTGGGAGAAGAGCACCGAAAGAAAAAGAGGAGAGGGGAAAAAACGCAGCACCGACACAAATGGCACTCATGGCAGGGATTTTGTTCACGGCCACTTTTCTTATTTCTGGGATTTCTACATCTGTTTCTTCGACACGGATATATCCCCCAAATGAAGGTAAGGTCGCTGGGAGGAAAATGAACTGCGTCGGGACTTCATCCCCGCTCCCCCGCGTCTGTGCGGCTTTTGCGCCGCGGAGGCTCAGTTCACCGAGTCCCTATAGTTGTTGCGAGTGCGTGGAGCCGCGACAAGTTGGGTCACCTTTACGCACTCAACGGCTTCTGTGGAGCTTTTGTCCGAGCGAAACTGGAGTGAGAAGTGCCCGACCGAGCGCGCATCGGTTGTTTTGGACTCGGACTTGGTCGTGCCAGATGCGGAAAGCCTGGGAGTACTGATACTTTTGCCCCCCCTCCCCTCCACCAATCCGTGCTGTTTTCTGTAGGACAGTGAAGGAGACATCTGCTAATAAATAAATAAAATTTTAAAATGCGCTTCGAACAAACGTGTGACGAAAAAGAGAAATTAATTGAATATAAGAGTCAGCTTGGAGACTCGCAAATCCGCCACACATTCGACTGACAAAGCAGCTCTTAATCCATCATTTTCAGAAGCATCCGCAGCGATGTCTCCTGCTGTCATGTAGGGGAAAAAATCCGAATACATTTTAAAAGTTCAGCTTTGCTGTCTGGCGCATCAGATTGACGCCGACACAACAAAACATTTATCGTTGATTCATCCAAAAATTCTTGCCGATGATGTGCAAGATACACGTTTACTTAAAAATGATCAATTGTAAAATGAGAACTATGTAAATGAAGTGTGGAGTATCTCATACAAAACATGCGCTCGGAGTCGACTGCTCGGGTCCCGGAGCGCAGCGTGATAGGTCCGCTACAGATGAGGCTCTAACCCACTTTCTACTGCAAACACTAATAAAAGCAATACGTTATTTTATTAAAGACAAGCCCATTAGTTGCACGTCTGTCCTCTGTCGGGTTGTTTGGTGTGCGTCTGTCCTGCTCGGCAGAGCAAAGCTGTCCGACACAACAAGTCCACAGTTAGAAAACCCGAGCGCCGTTTAGTTGAGACTTTAAGAATTCATTCAAATTTAAAATCAATCTTCAGTGTGCGCGATCATATATGTCGTGTGCTTACATTCTCGGGTTTATATTTAATTATTTATATTACATGCAGCTGATGAAGCTTTTTCCCCCTCAATGAGAATTTAAAAGAAAATGTAAAAGAACCGCAAATATAATTTAACTCTGTCTAAATTTGATCTCTTTTTAAAATTAAATTATGCGTGAATTTTTCTTGTGCATGATGTTTTACTTTTCTTTTGAGGCAATGTCGTGTTCGGTTTTCAGCATGTCACAGTATTTTTCCCCTTTTTAAAAATGCGTTTATTTTCGACAAAGTTTACGCACGAGGATTCAGTCAAACACGCGTAAAGCCGACGGTGAGCAAACGATAAAATCACGATGTGAAAGGCTCCGGGGGAAACGCGTTTGTCGTTGTTAGAAGATCCCATTGCTTAACGAAAATCAATCAAACGACGTCCCTAAGGCACAGCAGGGAATCACGCGAACAAAGCCTTCACATGTACATCTTTTGTAACACTCACTGGCACAGTTTTTACTCCTGAACCATCATCATGAGAAGATTTCCCCGACTACATAAATCGCTTTAAAGTTTTTTGGTGTTTGTGTGTTTGCTTTAATCATTAAAAAATAGGAAGCCATTTCTCTTCTTCAGAGTGTAAGGCATAATTGGATTATATGCCAGTGCTGATGTTGTATGGATGGTCTGAGACTGCATGCTCACTTTTCTCATTCTTGTTTTCCAGTCACGTTATTGGACTCCAGATCTGTACAGGGGGAGCTGGGATGGGTCTCCAACCCGACAGAAGGAGGGGTAGGTGCTGCAAAGAAGTGTCCCCTTGTTAGGACGCATGGTCTCCTATTGGGAAAAAATAGAGAGATGATATCCCTTGTTGGCAGGAGCTGTGGAGTGATCCGCCAAATAGATACACAGCCCCCTTTGATAAGATTCTGTCCTGGAGAGCATTTTATGGGAATATCTTTGTTGTTGTATTGTGTATTTGTGTGCGTCTGGGCTTAGGATTAGATCATTTCACAAAAAATTGAATAAATTCAAATTTTTATCTTATAAAGAGGCCTCCTGTAACCCACCACGAGACCCACATCGGGTTCAGGAAGCTGCTTTGAGAACATGGGGTGTGTAAGCACCCCTATAACCTCCCAAGCCCCGTTCCTCTTTCTCCTCTGCTCCCCTCCTCTCCAGCCACTCTGTAATGGTCAGATGCGGGGACCGATACTCCAGCAGGCGTCGGGTTTCCTGAATAGGCCGTGGATTGAATTGGCCTTTGTGGAGAAACTTTATATCCCTTTCCACCATTGAGTCGAAGCGAAAGCGAGAGGGAGAGGAACTTGGCAGCTGAGAGAGGGTCCTCTGGAATGGATGAATGAGGGGGGGGAAAGTGCAGTGGGGTTCAGCTCTTGCCTGCAGTATGACCAGCTACAAAGCAATGGGGAATAGGATCGACAAAATGTGTGATCTCTGGTTCTAATTGAGCTACAGTGGCTCTGGTAAGAGAAAGAACAGGGGCCGCAGAGGGCTCCACGGTGGCCACAAGTGTTAAATTTTAGCTAAACGTAAAGCACATGTAATGCCTTAACCTAGCCTAAATGTGAGTGCATAGAAGCAGGTAAACATGTATTCAAATGCATGCTGGAAACTAACTTCATAAATGGAAAAGTAGGCATTAAAGTGTTAGATACAATATGATTTTTTTTGTCCTCTGATTATCCAGACCTGAAAAAGAAGAATTTTCCTAAGGGCCAATAGATAAATAAGTAAAAAAAAAAATATTTAAAATCACAAATCGTCACAGCTTTGAGGTCAGGGTCACTCAAAAGACAGAGGGTTAATGATTGTCAGCCAGAAGTCACATTTGTCCTGCTTGCACAAATGTGATGAAGACCACAATTAAGCCTTTTAATGTTTTATGAAAATGAATACAAATTAGCCACCGCCATGTCAGCTAATGAATATGAACCCAGGGGAGCAGGATCTCATCTTGTGCATCTGTTGCGGGCTCTGTTGTCGGCCTCTCTAAATGAACTTGATCGGTGCTGCGCTCCGGTCCTCCCCTCAGCCATTTTATCACAAACAAGTGATTGACAGGGTCCCGGCAGCCGCGCAAAGCCTGCATTCACCCTCTCATTATGACCAATTGGCCTTATTCTCCCTCTTTCTTGCTATCGGCGGGGGGAAAGGTGCGGCGTTATCTCAGCGGTGCTTGATTTCCACAACAAAAGGGGGGCTGAAGCCAGAAAGCAGGAGGAAAATGATAGACATTTTTCTAAATCCTACAGCCACAGCTATGTTTAGCATTATCCCTCCATTCTGCTTTGGGGAAATAAGGCTTTAATCCAGATTGTTTATGATAAGGCATCAAGTAAAATCTGGCAGCCTGACTCAAATCTTTCACTTTGACTGTTATGTTTTTTTTGGGGGGGGGTCAGTTTTCTAAATGGCTAAAACGACAGCGGCCAAAAGCTTGTCTGCTCTTTTTTACAGCCCAGCTCAGTCAAAGGCTCTATTTAAAACACACGGTGAAAAAAAAAAAACAGAGGGAGCGGACTGCTCTGAGGCTCTCGAGAAATACTTGCGTTTCCTCAACGGTGCTGTGTCGAGAGAAGAACTTATCACGAGTTAAACTAACATTCTCCCTCGGCAAATAATAAGTCAGACCACACCAGGTAATCTGTGCTCCCCGCGTGCAAGCTCATACTGACATCAGTGCCAATCATGTATGCAGATATAAAGCACAAGCACATTAGATCATTAGCAA
>VURO01010171.1:7491-17895 GCA_015108175.1 Pelvicachromis taeniatus
TTGTATCTTAGTCAAAAGCTGTTTTCACATGAACTTTGGACAAAATCGGGATATCAGATCATGATATTTTCCACAACTGTCTTAAAAATGCCCTTTAAAATGGTCCACTTCAGATACATTTACACCAGCTGGACAGAGTGCACAGCAGGCAGCACATATGACTGCCAGTGACTGCACTGAATATTATCCTCACTGTTGACACATAGGTGCAGTCCGAAATGACAAATAATCTGCACTCAAAAACTGGCAGGTTTAATGCCTGATCATTTGAGCTTTTCCATGCACCTCTGTCAGGTCATAATAAACTTCTAAAACATCGGGGCCGCCGTGCATGCGTGGTGCTAAAATGGCCACACTAAGACTGCAGCTATTTCAGCTTATACCTGGGTATTACATCTAATGAGTACAGCATACTGAGACAAACTAAACAATCTCATTTAGAATTTCAATTACACACTTCATTTACAACAAGAACCTCCCACTATGCTCTTGATCAGAGAGCATGTAGGATGCTTGATAAATAAGTTATTAAACAAAACATGGAGGCAAAATGCCTTCTGCAAAAATCGAATTCACAAGGCACTGTGCCCTGCAACTAAAGCAAAGCTCACATATTAGATCAGCTGACCCTAAAGACATATTACATCTTCTGCCTTCTCAATTATCAAATCATTTTAGTCCTCTATTTCCTGCTGGGCTTGTGGGAGGGAGACTTTTTGACACTGAACCTGATCCGATTACAGAGATGAGCGAGAAGTGGATAACATAGCCGTCTGCAAGTCTGCAAACCATGTTCAAGTGCAGAATTTGTATCTTTTGCATCTGAGAGAAAAAGAGAGACACCCTCAAGTATATTCTGAGAATCTGAAGTTTTATCCAAACACCATCAACCCCTTTGAGGAGAATCTGTTTATAACAAAACACACGGAAGGGGATAATGAGATTAAGGGGCAGGTGGATAAAGACAAGAAGAATTGTAAAAGGAAAAAGGTGATATGAAAAATGCAACCACAAGGCAGCAGTGAAAAGGCCACATCTTTCAGCCATCTTCAACTATCAGTTATTCTGTAAGCACTTAAATAATAAGGTGTAACGCAACTGCTTTGGGAGCGAGGTCAAAAATACAAACCACTTAAGCTAAATCCACAGTTCAGTGGCTTCTGATTTCTCACTTACATACACATTAAATATACAAACTTATATAAAGCTAATTCAGAGATTAACACAATATTCTCATCTTGCTACAGTTCAAACAGGAACATACAGTACAACCCTCAAGTTTCTTTTACGTAACTATATGATTTCATACAAGCTAGTAAAACCAAATGTATTCTTCAGTACTCATTCTTATCAGTTAGGAAGGTAAAAGGATACTACTTGTACTCTCTGCAACAGAAAAAAAGAGACTACACTGCACAACAGTGTATGTGTCAGATGCTCTTCTTAAAAGCTACTATGTTGTTTGTGGCCATCCAGCCATACACAATAAGAGGCTTTCGGGTAGGCAAGCCTTCTTCTTTATTGTCAGCCATAAGTGGGGTACTGTACTTACAGCAACTCTGTGGTTTCTGCTGAAACATTGCATGCTTTTATCAGTTCCCCGTTCCCCCCCCCCCACACCAAGTTTCTCAACCATGATCATATTCCCATTTGTCCTTTTTCACTGCACACTCTTTCTGCATTCTCCCTTTTCATTTCTGCTTTTATTGTGCTTCATCTCCCTCTGTTTCTCCTTTCTCATTCAACCCAGATAATACCATGCATTAAGATCTACTACATCTTCAACACCATAAATCCTATCTAAAGCTATGCACAGGACATGCAGCACAATGCAACAATGTGAATAAAGAGATGGGAGGAAACGTGAAGTAGAAAGCTTCTTTTCATCCTACTTATTCTATTATTTATCCCTAAACAACACACTCTCATCAGTGGGTGGGTGTATCATGGCCAGCCTTAAGTTGGGTAACTACTACTGTGTACTCCAACACATGCACTATAATTGGAGGCGGGGGAAAACAGTGGGGGGAAGGGGGGACCACCCCAGTATATTTTCTGATTTATTTCAGTAGCTCACAAGGGCCGCAGAGCAGAACAAGCACTAGCATCACCAGCTGCTGTTCAAAATGGCAGAGAGAGTTCATACTTATGGAGGCACTTATTGTTGCATCAGCATCAGAGTGTATGTGTTTATATTCATTTATGTGCACACATGCTTATGCATGCATATATGTGCAGCCTGTCTCATTACAGCCACATTCTCTTTCTGTTGGAAACACGGCACGATTATGAAATTCCTCCCCTGCTATTTCTCTTTTTCAAATATATGCAACATTGCTCTAATTCTCAGCGTCTGACTTTTCCTAAAATTGTGTTAAGAATTGTTCCCTATTATAAATTGCCCAGATGAAGTCAAATTTGAAAAATCATTTATAGTTATTGTTGCCAGCAGGTACAATTTACCCTGACTGTGCCCAGACCTTTTATTTGGGACATCTTGCATCATGACATGAAACAGCAGTTTCTCACTTGAAGGGCGGCCTGTCCACTGAGCACCACAGGAGGACTAATGATTTGCCATTTGCACCATGGCCGGGACCATCACTATTGTTGAGCAGACTATTTTAAACATGCTTGAAACCCAGTATGTCAGCAGGGTTGACATCAGTAATAATTAAGAAGACATTAGATTCAACAGCATATACTGCATTGGTCTCCAGCAACCAATTAGAGAAAACTGAGGCCTCTTTCCTTATGGAAATTGGTTTGAGTGCAGAGAATGTGAGAAACTGACGGTGACAAGTTGATAATTCAGAGCTATTTGGTGAAAAAAATCAGATACATTTGCATAATTAAATATTTTGTGCTGATATTGCAACAACCTTTGTGCCAACTTTTGTGTTTATGAAAACCAAAGCCCTTGTGTGTGTCTGTGTGTGCCCACGATGTCTCCATGTAATTACCATGTACGACACAAGTCACAGGATAATCTTCGGTATGGACAAGAGAAAGAGACAACGTAAATCAGAATTGCACTTGTTCAATGAAGTATGTGAAGAAAAGTTTAAATCCATTGTGAGCAATCCAAAAACTTCACCACACACAGACCTTCTCGAGGCAACAGTTGCCAACCTTTTGTTTTTGTTAATACTTATGCCCCGCTCTAAATTGGTTAACCCCCCCCCCAAAAAAAAAAAAACCACATGCTGGTTTTAGATCACTTACACTGTTTTCTTGTTTTCAAATCCCCCCCCCACACACACACACACACAAGTGCAACCCAGTTCAGAAAACACAAATACATATTGCAAGAAGTGTTATATAAATATAGTTTATTGTTTAATTATTTCATTCCTATAGCAAATACAAAGGGCACTGCATTTATTTAAGGATACCTTTACTCGAGGAAACAACTATTTGTATACTTGAAACTATGTTTTGAAAGTGGTTAAAAAACTGGGAGGGCACGACGTGCATGAGGAGCGTGCAGGTGAGATTAAGCGTCTGTGTCTATGTACGAGTATGTAGGTGCTTGTGTATAAAGCAGGAAAACAGAGGAAAGCGAAAGAGGCAACAGATAAGCACATTGCCAAACTGAAAAAAAATGTGCAATGACAACCTTACACACGCCTTCTCCTTCTATACCCAACCCCCGGCTCCCTTCACCGCCACACACACCTGTATCATCTCTGAAGTACTTCCTGGCATCCCCATTAGTGGCTCCACTAGCAGCAGTCAATAGTGCTAACCTTTGGTGCTACACACACACACACACACACACACACACACACACACACACACACACACACACACACACACACACACACACACAAACAACCTCTCAGTCCTTTAGCTGTAATGCTCTGTAATCATTGTGCTCCCAAGCTCCATGTGCACAGATAAAGCCTTAATGTCATCACACATCACACACACATGCACACACACCCTGTTTGTTAAGATAAGAACATAATGCCATCTCTGTCTGGTGATAAAGTTCAAGGAGAAAACTAGAGCCAAGCCCTTGAAGGGCCCTTTTAAGTTCACTGGAAAATGGTGGGCAGAAAATGCTATCTCTCCAGGTAAGCGTGTGTGTCTGCTTGGTGTGACACCAAACAGACACACACAGAAAGTACAAATATTATGACATAACCTCAAAGGGACATGAACTTTCAATAGACCCTGCAGCGAAGGAATACTGTAATTATCAACCTCAAGGGTTTATGATTTGGTTTATTTTGTTGTGGCCATGTAGTGCAGGTGGTGAGAAAGATTGCTTTGCTGCGGCAAAACAATAAACACACACACAGAGGCGCACGCGTGCACAGACACAATAAAACAAACTCCTGCTTTTTTTATGCACTGCTGGGTTGGCACAAAAGATACACACACCACAATTTAGGTTGTTTGTGGTAAATGTTCTCCATCTGAAGGCTCAGGATGTTACAGTAGAACTGCACACTGACAGCCTATCCCCGAGGCTTGAGTTCACACTGCACCCTTATACGTGTCATAAAAACAGCATTCCCCCTAAAAGTGCTGTTCATCTTTTCCATCATAGTCCGAAACCAGTGATGAGCGGCAGATTGGAGAGCTAAAATGTGGGGTCGGTTTTGTCTATGGCAACGTTGCAGCTGCACAAGCAAAAGTGGTAGACAGACAACCTCCAGAGAGTGATCTAGAAAACTGCAGTAGAGGAAGAAGTCCAAAAGTGCATATGAAGATGTTTAAAGAGAGATTGCACAATTAAATGTTTTTCATTCTTTTTGAGCAAAACACACAAATGAAGCTGCGGGTCATTTAAGATTTCCACTAAATCCACAATAGACCAGTGTTTGGTTTTCATTATTATTATTATTGTTGTTATTATTATTATTGTTATGTCTAACATCACGTCTTCATTGTCTTGGAGTTGTGGGAAGCAATGACACATGTACAGCTCACTTTATGCACTTGTG
Source organism: Pelvicachromis taeniatus (assembly GCA_015108175.1). Taxonomy (NCBI): domain Eukaryota; kingdom Metazoa; phylum Chordata; class Actinopteri; order Cichliformes; family Cichlidae; genus Pelvicachromis; species Pelvicachromis taeniatus. Next base: position 12,447 of record VURO01010171.1, read on the forward strand.
TGACAAACTAAATATACCCCATGATTCACTTGCTTGCAGGGCCAACTTTTGCAGCAATGACATCAAGTAAACATTTTCAGAATCAGTCTCTCACACCCTTATGGAGGGATTTTGGCCACACTCTAATTTAGAAAGTTACTTGAGGTCATTGAGGTTTACAGATATTTGCTTCTGCACAGTTCTCTCGAGGTCCTACCACGGCATTTGGATCAGGTTGAGGTCTGTACTCTGACTGGGCTATTGCAACACTTTTGACTCTTTTCTTTTCCATGCATTCTTTTACAAATTTGTTGGTATTGCATCATCCAATTTGGGCCAGTCTTACACCCTTTGGTATACAGAGGAGTTCATGGACAACAGTATGACTGCAAGATCGCCAGATTCTGTGGCTGCAAAACAAGCCAAGATCATCACCCTTCTACCACTGTGCTTGACAGTTGTTATGAGGCGTTTGCATTGATATGTTGTGTTTGGCTTTTGTCAAATGTGGTGTAGTCCTGAGGATTTTGCTCCAGAAGTCTTCGGACATAAGCTGTGCTTATTTGTGTTTGTTTGTATTTAGAAAGGAGAGGGTTTCTTCTGGCAACGCTTCCAAAAAAGGTCACATTTCTTCAATCTTTTTTTAATTGTGCTGTCTTGAACTTTAACATTAAACATGCTAAACGAGGCCCGTGTAGTATAAGGTTAAGTGCTTGGATTTGCTGTAATTTCTCTAAGCAGTTCACAGTCTGTGACCTTGAGGTGAATCTGCTGTAATGTCCACTTCTGGGAAGATTGTTGCATTGTGTAAACACATACATGACTAACTGTCTGCTTTTATAGAGGTGCCCACATTTGCCCTTTTACAACTAATCAAGTGCATTTGTATTAGCTTGTAGCATTAGAGAAACAGTAAGAATGTGCTGTGTTTATCATAGGACTGTGGTTCTAAAATTTTCAAAATTTACACCTACAAAAATATTCAAAACAAGTAAAGTTGCTTGAAAATGTTCTTTTTCACATGACTGTATGTTGCAGATCCACATCCTTTGACTACAAGAAAGACGAAAGTCATAAAACTTGCCAGATATTTCGACAGACTTCCAAGATTCATTTATCAAAAAATGTAATTCTGGCCATTTTGGCCAAAATGATGCTGTGTGAGGGATCTTTTCTTTCATATCTTTGGGGAACCACTGAAAAACTGCCTGTGTGTGTATGTGCTTGATGACACAATCTAAATGTCACTTCACGGAAGGAGGAACACCTAAATGCAGCACTTTATTCAGGAAGACAAATTTGTTTGTATGTGATGACTTTTATTGACTCTCCTTTGTTCCTGCTCCTTCAGCGTAAGAGAGCACATCTGTGAGTTTTCTATCGCAGTGTGTTTACCTCATCTGTTTATTTCATCTCCAAATGTTCACCCTTCACATTCTACATCATCTGTTTATATCTAGTTTTTCTGCGTCTTCTCTCTGAGTCACTCTTAATCATTCTTCCAGTGACCTGTACTGAGAAGTAAATACAATTTTTACAGTCATGAAAGTGCCAGGCATGTAATATTAATCAGAACTAACCTGAATAATCTATATTGTAACTGACGGAAACTCAATAAGTTTCTGTCTTCCCTACAATAACTTAAATCACCACATCTCTACTCCTCTTTATATCTCACCCCCACACGCCGCTTTTTCTACCAGAGTTGCTCTCTCAACTTCTTTTTCATTCTCCTTTCTTTACACACCCACCTCCTTTTTGCAATAGTCACCTTTACATAACTTTGCTTCAGAAAATAAACTTCAGTGCCCTTCACTCAACCCTTTTCCCTCCACGCTATTCCATCAAGAACTCTTTTCCTATTTTTTTACACCGTCTGCTACATGTCCCATAATTATAAGGGTCAACATTTGCTCCATTGCCAAAGTAAAGATGCCAACAGAGCAGCAATCTGTGTGTAATGCCATGATGAAGAAAATCTAAATAAGTCGAACAACTCACTCAAACTGCCCACAAATCATCGTGATAATAACTGTCATTTTCTAACCTTCAATTTTATCTTGACAAGGCCCAGCAATATTTGAGTGGTTAATATGGGAGACATTCAGTAAAAGTTTACTTTAGACGGAGAGAATACAAACTGGTGCCCTTCATGTGTCAGTAAGCAAAAAGGGAAAGAGGAAGCACGCGGGAAGATACAAAAAAAATGGGATTATATTGAAGTTTATTTTCATCAATATTGAGTCGCAGTTTATATATTTCTGTGCTGGCGTTTCTCCAAAAATCCTTTAATTTCTTGTACTATTTGATATTTAGTCAAATAGTCCAGTAATACTGTGGTTCTCAGTATAATTAACAATTACTGTGTCAGTCAGCCAGAGTATGAATCTACACCAAAGTTATTAAATCAAACCACTGAATGCATTCATTAATACGCTCAGATTAGCCACTATATCAATCTATCTTGTAAATCGATGCATAATGAATGCTTAGGAGTTCGAATGGATGGATGGATGGATGGAAATATAATATACATGTAACATAATATGTCCTGCAGGAAATGATGTATTTTTTTTACTGTAACTGACAGCATACATTGTCTCTCACAAGCATATATTTCACGGCCCTTTGGTCCAAAAAGAATCAGGGTAATTTATTATAAATTGTGGAAAATTCATATGCAGAGTGTTGATGAGAAAATACATATTCATCAGTGGCAATGGAGCGGGGCAGAATCACAACACCTGATTTAAGGCTCCATTTGCAGTGGAAACCTCTTAATCCCGTCCCCTCGGGGATGATTACAGCAAATGAATTAAAGGGGACACGTAATGCACATTTCCAGGTCCATATTTTCATTCTGGTGTATTTTTTTGCATGATTTACAGTTTTTTAAAAAACACATTTATCTTAACATGGCCTTCATGTATTCCCTTGGCTCAGTCTGTGTCCAAAAAAAAAAGAAAACAAAAAGCCACTGCAGTGTAATTGTCTGTAAGTCTACAAGCCAGTAAGTCCAATCTATTCTGATAAGCCGACTTTTAAAACTTGCCCTTGTTTAGGCACAAATGTATAAAAGATTCTTTGTACAAACCAGAGTTAATGCTTTAGTCTACTGCGGCGAATAAAGTCACAGATTTATTGCAAAATGAATGATGCACAATCAATTTAAAATGACCAACTCTATGCTTCTCCTCACTGAAATCAAAACAGATAAAAATTCTCAAAACCTTTGGTAAAGTATTGTTCATTGTCAGCAGAATTTACAATGAATGAATTGCCAATGAAGCACCGATCTAAAATGTTTTTAAAAAAAAAAATCCTATAACAAATTCCATTGTGGCTCATGACCTGAATTTCACCCACCGTCACCCCTTTCAGAAAGGCAATTGTTCTCACCGTCTCTCATTCCACTATTTCTCTGACTGTTATTTCTGATAATGCGTACCATTATTTTAAACTGGTAAAATCAGCCCCAACTGTAAGTCATTATTTGATATAATAGCTTTTTTAAAGGCTTTTTGTTTGATAAAACTGTACATTTAATATACCTGTTTCATCGCAGACATTTTGACTCATTACAGCGAGAAAGCACAGTTGTAATAATGATGGCTCATTAATATGGTTATATTAAGCGGCCAAGACATGACAGTGAATCTGTATGCACCAAAGAAGACCCTGCCTCAGTGGAACACAGCCATTATTACTACCCTCTGCTTTCCCTACTGTGATAACTGAAGACATCTGCTGTGAAAAGGGTTTATATAAGCATGTGGATGTATTTTAAATAAAAGAGTCAGAGGAAATCAACATCTATATTTAAAAGTCCAACTTTTCTACCATCTCATATAGTAACAGCTGCACAGCTGATGAGTCACTTAGGTATTCTTATGCTATTTGCCAGCATAAACTCTGATACCACACAAAATAATACCAAACAAAGTATAACAGAGGTAAATGTTGTACATACAGTACAGTAATCACCTGTGAAATGCCAAGATGCAGACAACCAAATTGTCACCAGTTCACCTTATATTAGTTATATCTTTCATCTTTTTTTTTACATATCTAAAGTCACTAATACTTTCAGAGCTCAAGGAGCTTTGTTTTTGGAAAGGCCGTCAGCTGCCACATGCTGCTGCAGTTCCTGAGGGCAACTACAGCCAACTACAGTACTGAACAAATTTATTAGATCACAACCCAATATAAGGTTTATGCGACAGGTTCAATAAATTAAGCAGTATTGGTAATTACCAAAATCTATTTTTTTGTCTGTAATGGTTAAACAAACAATATGAGCAAGTTCATGATCAAAATGATATTTTTAATGCTAAAATATAATTGTTGTTATCCATAAATGTTCAAATGTGTTGTTTTGCAAAAATCCAAAGCACATAAATATATTTTTTTTTAATTTAGAGTCCAAATTAAATATATTTTCTTGCATCCAAGAAAGTGATTAAATGTTATCTTTAATTAATTTCTGGCTTTGCAGAGAAGTCCAGTAAACCAGCTCAAAAATGGGAAAAGGGAAAGAGAATGAGTGACTGCTGTGACTAAACTATCTCAATGGCTTGCGCAGAAAGGATTTCCAGGCTGCACAATAAATGAAATGGCTTTATAGTATTTTTTATTTAATTTATATATTTAATTTAATTTATATATATATACACTTTGATCAGTGGGCCTTGATCAGTTGTTGTTGATCAATGGTCATGAGAATTGGCATATTAATGATCAAGGAACTGACCTTCCACTCCATTGTTCCTTCAGTGGTACATTAGCAAATGTACTGTTTATAAGGTTGGGGAAACCTGCAGTCAGCTGAGACTGAAGAAGTCACTTGGATGAGTGACGAAATGTGTCTCCCACTGAAAATGCTACGTCCAGATGAACACAATCAACTTTTTGGGATTTGGGAGTACCATATATGTTCCATTAGTAGCCTGTTTCTTTTGAACGCTGGTTTCTAATAAACGTCGGTTTGAAAACATGTCACAACAAATAGACGCCGGTCTCCAATAGTAGCCGGGCAATCTTCAACCCGGAAGTTCCTCTGCGCTGTCTTCTTCTTCTTTTTAAATTTTATTGGTGGTTGGCAAACAACTGAATGGTGCATTACTGCCACCAATCGGTATGGAGTGTGACTGGAACGTTGCTCCCAAAAAAAAAAAAAAAAACCCTCCGCGCTGTCGTCAGTCCTCCCGCGTCTCATTACCCGGTCAGCTGTTTCCAATCAGCCGTCATCTACGACCAGCGGCATTTAACTTAGATGAAGCGACCATCGAAGTGGGATTATTACACTGAACTGGAACGGTCGGCTAGCGAACCTGCTAACTGTGATTTTCTGGTCTTTTACTTCCTCTCCAGGAGAGTCGGGTGGAGAGAAGTTTCGGGGAGCACCACTCGTGCACTGGGCTACCACAGACAAGGAGACACTCTGGAGCAAAGGAGGAGCACAATTGGGAAC
>VURO01010173.1:1030-35537 GCA_015108175.1 Pelvicachromis taeniatus
AAAAAAACTTTTTGGCTCTCTTACTGCTGATGTGTCAAGCATTTTATGCTGCATTAATCAGATTTTGGCCAGGCTTCACATTCAGCTCTATTGTTTGCAGACCGTGCAAAGGGATGATGTATGTGTGTGAGTGTGAAGGCATTCAGCTAATCCCCAATGCATAAATCAGTGAATCAGCAGTGAGCACATCATTTTTCCAAAGGAAAATACTGATGATATAACTACAAAATAGCTCAGTGTTGTTTTTACTGTCACATGCAGCCATCTGTGGCGGAGAGGTGAAGAAGGACAATGGCCAGATCCAGTCTCCCAACTACCCCGATGACTACAGGCCAAACAAAGTGTGCGTGTGGAAGATTTCTGTCGCTCAGGGCTTCCACGTAGGCCTCACCTTCCAGTCTTTTGAGGTAAGGCACCGATGCATTTTTAATGTTTTTAATAGAATGGTGTTCATGCTTTCAACTGGATTTCATGACTAATTTGTCCCTTTTTTGACACCAAAACTTTTCTTTAGATTGAGCGACACGACAGCTGTGCATACGACTATCTGGAAGTGCGTGATGGGATTTCTGAAAACAGCCCTCTCCTGGGCCGCTTCTGCGGCTATGACAAGCCAGACGACATAAAAACGAGCTCAAACCATCTGTGGATGAAATTTGTCTCAGATGGCTCTGTGAACAAGGCCGGCTTTGCTGCAAACTTCTTCAAAGGTAAACTTTTAAGTGCTGACAACTTCTAGGAGAGAATGTCAACATCTGAATTAAAGCATGTTCTAGTATATTCACTGTGTAGGTCATGACCTTTTTTAATTTGATTTCATATATCCTTGTTCTTCATGCACCTTTGCGTTCTATGCCACCCTCTTTGCCCGGCTCTGCTGTTGTTTTGGAGGGTTTTCTCTTGTAAGCCACTGAGCCAGGGGGGCCAGCTAAAAGGGCCATATCTTTGTGTGTTCAGAGATGGATGAGTGCTCCAAGCCGGACAACGGTCGCTGTGAGCAACGCTGTGTCAACACACTAGGCAGCTACAAGTGTGCCTGTGACCCAGGCTATGAGCTGGCTGCTGACAAGCGCAGCTGTGAGGGTAAGTACAGGGAGAAAAGTCACCAGCCCTGCTCACCATGTCATTTACATGCTAAAGCACTTTACACAGTTAGCCACCCAAATACAATAAGTACAGTCAGTCCTACTCCTAACAGCCAGCATTAATGGTGGTGCTGGCCAGGCACGGCCTTTTCTGATTTGTGTTACAACAATGCGAGCTTTATTGTACCTCAGATTATATGTTGTTGTTTAAGACCCAACTGCTGGCACACACAGCTGCACAACATTACCATTTAGTCTCCTTCTGCCTCTACAGGAAGTCAGCCAGCTACCCATCTCTTGCTGCGTGTACAAATATTGTGCTGATGTTGAATTAATGGGGCCTGAAATTAAAGACAGACACATTAAAATTAATTAAAAAAATACAGATGACTGAACGTAGTTCTCTTATTAATGCGTTAATATTAAAATAATCCATATTAGTAAGGATATTCATTCACATTGTGTATGTGCAATATTTCCACATGAAGCTTGCAGACAGTGTTTTTTTTTTTTTTTTTTTTAATTTGTTTGTTTGTTTTATTAGATGGCCGATGCACTCGTATATGCAAATATTAAATTTTTTGCTTCAGTAAATTTTAGGGTTCAGGCTTTACAGGGATAAGATGCATTTTTATATTTTAAACCTGCATTAAAATTGGGTTAAAATGAACCCTGAAACCTGTGCTTTTATAGATATCTGTTAGATATTGTGAACTATTATTATTTCTGGATTTCAACACAGGCCATGTGTCAGCACAGCCTTTTGTTTTAGTTGGTAAGGACTGACTGAATTAACTAAGAATAGCCAGGTGATCAAATGTGTATCACCAGCTGTTGCTGTTGTGTTGTATGCTGCGTTGCTACTACAAGCTTTGGCAGAAAGGTCAGGCAGTAATCACATTTTTCAGAGGGTTGTTATGTTCAAAGGAAATTTCAGATGGCAGCGTAACATTTGGAACAAATCCTTGCGAAATATACGGTAATATCATGTATTCATTTATTTTTTGTGCAGACACCTGCACGTGTGTATCAAGCTGCTTATTTTTCTGTCTTTTGCGTCCAGCTGCTTGTGGAGGTTTCATCACCAAGCTGAACGGTTCGATAACCAGTCCTGGTTGGCCCCGAGAGTACCCCCCAAACAAGAACTGCATCTGGCAGCTGGTTGCCCCCACGCAGTACCGTATCACTCTGCTCTTTGACGTCTTCGAGACTGAGGGCAATGATGTGAGATTTGGGGTTATGTTAAATGAACAATGGGTGGGTTTGTTCTATACTTTCGCTCTTTGTCACTGCGACGCATCTCTCCTTCTTGATAGCAAATGAAGCATTTCTCTCATCCTTGAGTTTCATAATTAAAACCAAGTAACACATCCTGTCCAGGTTTGTAAGTACGACTACGTGGAGGTACGCAGCGGGCTATCGGCCGACTCGAAGCTACACGGGAAGTTCTGTGGGGCAGAGAAACCAGAAGCTATCACTTCGCAGTACAACAACATGCGCATCGAGTTCAAATCCGACAACACGGTCTCCAAAAAGGGATTTAAAGCGCAGTTCTTCTCAGGTTAGTCCTCTGGCAGGTTTCTGCACGGTCTCTGCTTTCACTCACTCAGACCTGCTACCCGTCAAGTCTTCAAAGTGAGCAGTCGTCAGCGTTGTTGTGTCCTCTGTGGTCCTGCAGATAAGGACGAGTGCTCCAAGGAGAACGGTGGCTGTCAGCATGAGTGCGTCAACACCTTTGGGAGCTACAGCTGTCAGTGTAGGAGTGGTTTTGTGCTGCATGAGAACAGGCACGACTGCAAAGAAGGTATTGCACATAAGATATTTTTTTGTCTTTTTAAATAGATCTATCTACTCATCTTCTTAGATTTTGGTGAGAGCAAAAACGGTCTGAGTGCAGTGCTTGAGCCTATTGCAGATTAGCGTGATGCAGAGCAGCGTGTTTATATTTTTTTCTCTTTCTCTCTCTCTTTTTTTTCTTTGCAGCTGGTTGTGATCACACTGTGAATAGTGTGAGCGGCATTATTACCAGCCCCAACTGGCCAGATAAATACCCCAGCAAAAAGGCATGCACCTGGGTGCTCACCACCACTCCAGGTCACCGCATCAAAATCGTACGTGCCATAACCTCCTGCTTGTCAGTCATTTATTTATTTGTTAGCAGCTTTATCTGCGTAATTGAATTGCTAAATCCGCTTAGGACATCTGTGTTTACTGTGCTCGTGTCAGAAACTGTTATGGCCTTCCTAATGATGACGTGTGGCTCCCCCTTCTGTTATTATTTTTGCATTTTGGCCACAGTCGTCTATTTGCTGAAAGAATGTCTTGCGTTGATCTTCCGTGTGACGAGTTAATTAAGTTCTTATCTTCTAGAAATATTACCTTACTATATCTCTAAAAGACCAAGGGCTTTAATGTCTAATCCTTTACATTTGAGTCGATCTTCCTCTTCATTTCGTTTTCTAACAGGCCTTCAATGAGATCGACATGGAAGCCCACCTGGAGTGTGCCTATGACCACATTGACATTTATGACGGTCGCGATGGAAAAGCGCAGAAACTGGGTCGTTTCTGTGGCACCAAGAAGCCTCCGCCCATCACATCCAGCAGCAACAAGTTGTTCATTCGCTTCTTCTCTGATAATTCTGTGCAGAAAAAAGGCTTTGAGGCTTCCCATACTGCAGGTGAGAGTTATATTACAGCGTTCAGTTTTTCTTTCTGCTAAAAACAAAAAGACAGTGTGCAGTTTCACATTGGTTTTTGATATTTTTAGGTCAATTAGTCATATCAAACCTCATGAAGGGCTTTAGATGTTCTTCCAGGATTTTTAGGTCACAGTTCACCACCCTATCACTAACTGTGATGATTCAGAGCATGTTTGAGAATCCTTTTGTAACACAATGACCGTAGACACAAAAGCAGCAGCTGGTCCTGATTCCCGTCAGCCCACTTCTTTCTGTCTGCAAAGACGCTTAACTCAATTTTTCTGTTCAGAGTGTGGAGGTCAACTAAAGGCGGAAGTCAAAACCAAGGACCTGTTCTCCCATGCCCAGTTTGGAGACAATAACTACCCCGGAGCTTCTGACTGCGAGTGGGTGATTTCAGCGGAGAAAGGCTACGGCGTGGAGCTCATCTTCCAGACCTTTGAGATCGAAGAAGAGGCGGACTGCGGCTACGATTACATGGAGCTCTTCGATGGCCCTGACACAAAGTCTCCACGGCTGGGACGTTACTGTGGCTCAGGGGTAAGAACAATATTCTTTTCTTGGGTAACGCCTGCTGCAGAGAAGCTACGTGACTGGCCAGATGTAATTATCAGGGAGTTGTAAGAATTATTAATCCTGTTGAAACCGATCCTGTAATCAGGTGACTTTTTTGACCCAGCCTGGGGATTTTGATTCCGGCTTTAAGCCAATGTGCTCCTCCTGAGTTTGGGAGTGCTGCTGTGGAGGTGGCTGAAGGTCAGCATAGCCGGTCACTCCCTGGGTGTCGCTGGACTCTCTGGCACTTAGTTCCAATGGTGAAATAATCAGCCGATGGAGAGGCTGCAGCTGGTCTATGAAACAACGAGTCCTGGGGGGAATAGTAACTCCAGTTTCATCAGGTTAGAGAACAGCTTGATTTCATTTACAAGATTTTCTAATAAGCTTTGGCCTCTTATTCACGCCCATTCTTATGAGTCAATCGCTGTAGGGGACGTAAAACCCTGTGTTCCTCGGGGAGCAGCTCCTCAATCAAGTTTCCTTTTATAAAACAGGTTGAAATAAACTGACACAGTTCAGTCAAAAGTAGAGTAAAAACTCATTACGGTGTGGGGGAGGTTTACTTTTAGCCCCGAGGTTTTTCTCAGTCAAATAGTAGACTGTTTCTGGGTCTACAATAAAATGGAATGAGCCGCTTTCTTCTTGTTTTAAATCCCTTTCCCAATAAACAAAGACTTACAGGCCGTGGTATTGTGGCGAATTTTCACAGCTTTAATCGGCAGTCTTGCCTGCCCTGACACTGCAGCGCTTGTCTTTGTGACAGCCGCAGAGCTGCTGAGTCGGCGCCTAAACGAACTAATTATTGCACAAAATGATTTTTTAAAATTAATATTCACATGATAATGGTATTCTGACAAATGGTTAGGTCAAAAGTTTAATATTTTTGTCCTCGTGTAATGCAATTACCTCCACTTTTTGAAGCATCTGTGAAGCAACGTATTACATGGCTCTATTCAGGGAAGAAATGAGCTTTCTGCAGCGGTGCACTTGGCCCTCATCATCATCGATTTAATATGAAGCTCAAGCAAAAAACAAAACAAAACATATAAAACCAGGAAAAAGCTACAGAGGGCTAGTCTTGGACCCAGACCCTCACATGGCCCCTGGCTTTTACAGCAATAGCAGTAAAGACGCTCTCTGTCAGAGTCACTGATTGGACTTCAGCATGTGAGAAGTCTTTTAGTTTGAATTGAAGTTCAGGGAAGCAGAAAGCCACAAACGAATCTGTTGTTTTGTCCCTGACAGCCTCCAGAGGAGATCTACTCAGCCGGTGACTCCATTGTGATCAAGTTCCACTCTGACGATACGATCAACAAAAAAGGATTTCACGTCCGCTATACCAGCACCAAGTTCCAGGACACACTGCACTCACGCAAGTGACCAGCGGAGGCCAGAAGGGGCCGTGCAGGGCAACGGGGCAAACGGAGGGGCCCCCAGGGGAGGCGCCAGCCAGACGCTCGGATCCCTTTGGCCAACAAAATTAATCAGACACGACAGAACAGCCGCAAGACCACCAACCGCACCTCAACTCCTAGGGGCTCTAGCTCCCCCCACAGACTGTGAGGAGTAAAAGCCATTCTGCAGTACACCTTGTTTTTACCTTTCTATGGTTAGGATTGGGGTGGGAGGGTGGATGTCTGCTTTAGGTGGACAATAGGGGAAAATGTATTGACCCAATACCCCCAGATATGTTTTTTGTTTGTTTGGGGTTTTTTTTATTGTTTTTCTTCTTTTTTTTTTTTTTAAACATGCCGAGAAAGGCACAAAGGAAAACAGTGGATTCTCAGGACCTGTAGGAAGGCGGGCATCAGCTGGACGGATCCCTGCTTTTGTCAGGCCAGCCTGCCACATGCAAGGGGAGGAGAAGAAGAGGAGGAGGCATATGAGGAACATCTCCTGCACTCCTCAGTAAAGGCTCTCTTCTCCTCACTCTCCTCTCATCCCTTTGATTCAAGGATTCCTATCCATAAGAGGATTAAAAGGACTTGACTTGAGCTATCGATACTGTATGTCAGTCAAGTGCATGTAATTCCAAGGCAAGGAGGAAAACGGTACCGTGACAACACCAGCATTTGTAATTGGCTTTGTCCTGACAACCAGCGGCAAGATTCTTGTTGTTACCATTAACAAGAAAATGTAGGAATCTGTTATCTTATCAAAGGACTAATAAATGAAATGTGGTCCATATCTTCTGGTTGGTAATTGCTTGCCTGACGATTAGCTATTACTGTACCTCCGTGTATAAAGTAATGTTTGATCTTTCAAAGGGAACGTGTGCTTTTCTCAGCTCGAACCAGTTAGCACTTTACAGTGAATTGTTCCAAAATCATGAGCTTATGGAATTTTGTGACATGCAATGCCAGTTCACTTGTTTTTAAATGCATTTTATCTCTTATTCTGTTATTATATATATATATATATATTTTTTTTTGTAATTGCTCCATTTAGTTCCTCAGGCATACTTGAACATTGTGTGTGCCCTGTAACATGGGGTAATAAAGATATGACTTATGTTTCAGTGTTGATTTACACATCTGATGTAAAATAATTTCTCTCCAGAGAAAATGCCTTTTTTCTTGGTACAATGAAGTATTTCTCAAGAACCAAATGAGCCTGGGTATTTATTGTCATACATATATAATGTAATGGGGGGGGTCTTTCTGAATTTAGCCTTATAATTGCCTTCCAATGTATAAATAGCCAATGGACAGTGTTGAATATACATTGTTGCTCACTCATTCCTTCTCTTTATTTATTATTCATCACCATGTTGCGTGAGCTTTCTGCAGTCTGACACACTTGTTTGATGACTGACCTTTTATTCACACTACTAACTGACCCCAGCTCTGTAAACCTGATTCTTTTTAGACCACTGTAGTTAAATTGTGTTCTGGCAGAGACGACCCAGGATGTGCAAGGAGGAGGAACACACCAGAAGACTTGAATGGTCCCTGTTAAGTTTCTTGAAGGATCTTCTGCACACCACCCCCACCCCCCACCTTTGCAAACACAGGAAAAGAACAAAGTCAAATATAAACAGACTATCTCTTATTCATATGATCTGCTACTCAGTATTTATAGATGGAGCTTTTTCATTCCAGACGACAGTAGGAAAGCATTTGCTTTTCCACTTTGCTAAATATTCATTCCTACATGTAACATCACTTTCCCTCTGATTATTCCATTACTCTCCTGTTGTTGTTTTTTTCTTTCCATGAAAATACGAGGAGCAGAGCGATTCTACTTAACAAAAGTACTGCAAATACATAAATTTGTAAAAAGACTGCAGGCTCAGAGAGAACTTTTTACAAACGAAACAAAAAATACCTTGTAAATAAATAGATATGCTATAGATAGAAATAATGAGTAGATATGCATCTCAATATTTTTCATGATTTTATATCTCAAGAGCTATTGAAATAAATAGAGGGAGACTGAGAATATAAATAGCTAGCTAGATGGGTACTGCGAGATATTGATAAAGATAGCTCTCTTTCTCTCTCTCTCCACTCTATCGATAAATGGAGGGGTAGAGAGAACGATATCAATAGATGGTAGACAGAAATAGCTATTGTTGGACATATCAGTAGATAGGTAGGTACAAAGAGGGATATCATGCTCAATAGATCTACGTATCCCTACAAGAAGCACTGCTGTAATATGAAGAAAAGGAAATGAATGTGAAAGGTACACAGACATTCAAACACTCCTCTCCATTCACAGTGGAAATTGAAGTCTCTCGAGAACTTCAAGGAGAGAAAGATTTCTCTCCTTCTAATTTTACTCCTCTTTGTTCTCATCTTCCTACATCCATTTCCATCACGCCGAGTAGAAAATGCCTCTTTGTGTAGAACAGCGTCCCTTTATTTAATAACCAGCATGAAACATTAATGCAATTCGTTGTTTCATCTGACCTCTTTCATATGAGTTGTTAACAGCCACCCAGAGATGCGGCACAATCTACAGTAGCTCTCAGTAATTATGTGACTGTAAGCAAACAGCGACAGGACGTCATCCCGCCGCTCCGTTACATAACGGTGCAGGAGGAAGAGAAACAAAAAGAAAAGACCCCGAGCTTTTCTGCACCTGTTTTATTTGACATCCACGAGTAACAACACGCACATAAACCAGAATTTACTGCTCTTGCTGCAGTCGGCACCTCTCCCCCGACCGTTATGATGTTGTGCGGTTTGACAAATGGCCGTCACCTTCACTGCGGGGCAGAGCGGAGCCGCTATTAAGTGGTGCTCTGAATTGTGGGAGAGCAGAGCAGGTTACAGTGAGAGGCTGTGAGTGTGGTGGAGGGCGTGTAGAGGGTACACCTGAGGAGCTGATAAGAGGTCTCTTTTAACCCAATGACAAAAATAGACACCTTGAAGCATTTTGTAAGATCTGAGATAAAACGAAGTCACAAAAGAGGAAGGTGACTTGTGCTAAAAATTGGCTTTGACAGTTCTTCGAAATGTGTGTGTGAGTTGGCAGCATCCAAAGCTCAGTTCAGAATGAGTAAGAGCAGCATACGCAGACATTTACATCACCTTACATTACATTTAACATAACAAAAACAGAGTATAAATTTGGTTTATAGAACTTTTAATCCAGCCACAGTGGGACATCATAAGCTCTGATACAAATGTGGCTGAAAAATCACATTCAGAGCAAAATTGAGACAAAGAAAACAACGAACAACAACAAAAAAAAAAACCCCAAAGAAACATTCTGACGCTTCACAACATCATCAAAGTGAACCATTAACACTGGTCTTCACGGACATCGCAGCGCAACGCTGTGTCAGTGTTCACAAAAGCAGGTCACAGAACAGTCAGCAACTCTTCACAACTCAATAAGTAACACTGATGAAAACCGTGACTCAGCCAGTGTTTCCCAACAATTACTCCATCATCTAGGGCTGAAGATGAAGGGGGGGGAACAAACCAAAAACACAGTTTGTGTGAATCATTGTGTCAGCAAAGAAAGATTAACCTACTATTATGAATCACATATTCAGTTACACTAGATTTTAAAAAGAGACACCCAGAGTGAGGATTCTTCCCCTCTATACTTAACAATCCACTGATCAATACAAGTGAAAGCAAACCCAAAAAAAAGTGATAACTCTGACATCTTTGTGCTGTAAAGTATGTGACTGTGTACTGAGCCATTGTTCCACAAACATGGAAGAAAGAAAATAGTTCTCACAGGTTGCATACAGAGGAACGCCTCTGTGTGACATCAATAGTGTTTATGTGGTGAGTGACTGCCAGGCCATGGCACCCAGCTGTCCCCCGACCCACCACAGAGCTGCTCCCAAGGAGGCGGCTGCCATCACAACCAGGCTGGCCTTGAGGACAGCGCCCGTGTGTCTGCTGAAGCGGGCCGGGGCCACGCAGGCCAACATGGCCACAGTCACGGTCAGGGTGAACAAAATGGAGACGGCCGTGTTAATGGCCACAATCTGGCCGAACTTGGCGAAAGGCACAATGACACAAAAGAAGAGAGGGACTGTGGAGATCGCTGTGGTGACGGCGCTGGACACTATGGCAACACCCACATGGTTCACTGCCTCCAGAGTCCGCCTCTGCCTCTCAGCCTGAGGGTCCTGCGAATAAAACCCAAATTTAAAAAGTGCAGACTCTGGAAAAAAACAAGTGATGTGGTCCTTTATTAATTAGAATAGTGGCGTACCAAGTTATGAGAAGGCCTAGAAGGTGTGGTCTCCCCAGCCAGAAGGTATCCCTCCACCAGGTGTAGACAATAATCCACCGAGGATCCAACAAGTATTGACAGAGAAATTGCCTCCACTGCTCCCATTTCCCATCCCAGCCAATACATGAGTGCCACTACCAGACAGATCACCCCTGTTCAAGACCAAAAACATGAGGGAAATGTACTCCTGGTTATTTGAAAACATCACTTTCAAATGCAAATATGTGAGTGCGACTCTTACCGAGAATGGTTACGAGCACGGGCAGCAGCAGCAGAGGATGTGCGGTAAACCCAGACACAGCTGCCACGCAGATGGCCAGAGACAGCAGCAGACTCCAGAGGGCACTCTCCACACCTACAAGAGGACCAGAGAGCAGCACTTTCAGCATTTTAATTTGTCTCCAGTTTTAGAAAAGGAAAAAAAAAAAACTGCATCTTTTTGACATCTGCTCCACCTCTCACTTGCCTATGATTTCCATGAAGATCTGCTTCCAGTGCTCACATGTCTGGAAACCTCTTTGCAGAGAAGAGGTCTGTGGGAGCGTTGCGAGCTGCTCCTGGATAAAGTTCTCCCACTGAAGGAAATCGGAATACGTCTGAAATGAGGATTTTCCCTTGTATGTGGTCTTGCAAGGGAGGAGGAGGAAGAGAGAGAAAGAGAATTAAGGGGTTGCGGCAACTCTGAAACCGACGGCGGTTTGTCGCATGTAGATGAAGAGACTTACAGATTCGAAGGCCATGGACAGCCAGCGGACCTTCCCCCCATGCATCCCCACCGCTCCGTGGGAGAGCTGCCCTGGGAGCAGGTTGGGTTCAGGGAGAGAGTGGCACTCGGGATGAAGAAGAGGCAGAATGGAAGATAGCTTGTTGCCTGTGAGGAACAATGGACCATTTAATAACTTTTTAGACCATTATACACATATTAACCTTGTTGGTGTGACTTTATATTACTTTTTTGTGCCACAAAAAAAAACCCACATTTGAAAAGTTACTTTCCCTTTCCATCAGATAAGTAAATGTTACCTGAGGGCAAGCACTGTGCTCCTCCCGGCTTCACGAGCTGTGTGTTTGCACTAACAGCTTTGCAGATTTTGCACAGATGCCCCATCTCCTGGAAAATATCAAAGTTTGGATCCAGTATAATGCTGCCCTTTGGAGAGAATCAAACGACAAATTTACACACGGTGAGAAAGTCATTTTAAAATCCGGTGTGGCATTCCTCCGGTCGACAGTTTAAGATGCACGTGGCATAGGTGTGACCCTCA
Source organism: Pelvicachromis taeniatus (assembly GCA_015108175.1). Classification (NCBI taxonomy): domain Eukaryota; kingdom Metazoa; phylum Chordata; class Actinopteri; order Cichliformes; family Cichlidae; genus Pelvicachromis; species Pelvicachromis taeniatus. Next base: position 12,346 of record VURO01010173.1, read on the forward strand.
CCATATCTCCAATCACATGGTTGTCCCTGCGTTCAGTTCGGTTCACTCCCAGGATCCCAAACACAAGGAAAACCATGGCTCCGGTGTCGACCAGAGGACGCACCGCCGGGTGGCCGCACACACCGCCGCTGCACGGATTGAAGCCAAACGTTTTGGATGGTTTCGTTTTGGCAGCAGATGACGGATCTTTGAAAATAGAAGCAGAGAAAACCCTTTCAACCGCATTTATTTATACAGCGCAAAAATATCTGCATAACTGGTGTACTGTGGAAAAAAAAAACCTCCAGAGGATTCACAGAGTGCCACTTTAAGAAGAGAAGTCAGATCAGTGCATTTTCTCTGTAGTTAAGACTCGGCTAAATGACAGGAAAAAGACTTTTGTGCAGCGTGACTCATGCGGAGTGATAACTGTTTTCCTGATGCTAACAAACAGTCTTTATGTTTATGACGAGACACTTGCTCGCTCACCGCTGGGAAAAGGCGTATAAAAGCTTCCACGCGAAGGTCCATCAGGCCCAGAGCTGATGCCACAGCCTGGCGGGTTGATGCACACGCGGCTGGGATGAGGTCTCAGCCGGCACTGAGCAAAGTACAGCTTCCTAAAGGGAAAAAGCGAGCTGAACAATGACAGATTTCCCCACTAAAACAACTTGACAGCCTGTCTCAGTCTCTGTTTTACATTCTTCCTTTGTGCCTTCACCTGCTGTGCTGCTGTGGAGATGATGCTACATAAAAGGAAAAATCTGGCATCCAGCCATGACGAGGATCACATGAGCTGGACGTGATCATCCAGCTGTCGTACGGGAGGTATACGTGGGAAACACACACTGTCATCTTGGCGGTGTAATTTCCATGGGGCTGATTAAAAGCCTATTCAAATAAAACAAGATTAGTTGTAAGCTCCTTTAGTGGCACTCGAATTATTACAAATGTAATCAAGTTGACTTTTTTCCTGCTCTCACACCTGGAATGATGAGACCGCCTCGCGCTCTGTGCTGCACATCTTCCATGGGGACGGGATGCTGGTGTTAAGGGAAAAGCGGTAAATGGTTGTAGAGGCTGCGTGGTCTAACTCTGATATGTACACTGTCACAAGAGAGCCTAGAAAACGGTACAAAAGTCAAGATTTTAAAGACAGGAAAAGGGCTTTAAATGAGGAAAGGAGTGGGGGGGGTTTTATGTGCTGGATTTTTACCTGTTTGGTTGGCGAGTGAGTTCTGTTTCACTTCACTCGGAGCAGCAGCGGGAGTTGTCCTGCTCGGCCTCTGCTGATGTGTAGAATACAAAAATGCAGACGACGGAGCGTGGGTGGACAGTGGGTGGGGTTTTTCCATGAACACACCTGCAGGATACAACGTGCATTTTTTTTTTCTTCCCAGATCTAAGAGGTTAACCGAGTTGTGCTTCCACTCTTACCTGAGCACATGGGACAGGAGATGCCTTGGCCGCTGAGGTTGCTCCGTAGAGCCAGCAGACTCTGGAGGTTTGTGTCTTGGCGGAAGAGAAGGGGAGCGTGAGTGGCTGGCCTCAGGAGACAACAGAAAGCGGCCGAGAAGACCAGAACCAGGAGAAAGACACCTGGGCCAGGAGAGATGATAATAAATCAGAATACTTTATTAATCCCTAAGGAAATTAGGGAAATTACATTAAATTAAACAATGACAGAAAAGAGGGTTTGATAGAAAAGTTGAGGGACAGATCAGAAGGGAGCATCAATTACAGTCACTCCCAAAGAGTGTGGATGAATGCTTCACGAGAAGCGCTTTGCACTTACTCTGACAGGCAGAATCCCCTCAGGGCAAACAGAGATTATAGAATTTCTTCAGTAGTTCTTACTTAAGCCTGAGGTGACTCCCACATCTAAACCAAACATTAAGAGCTCTGCACACAATATCTTAGAAGCCCCAACCGCAGAGTTTTGGCATATAAATTGATGTTGTCTTTGCAAGTTCTGAGTTAAGATTAAATCTCACCTAGAACAGTTTTCCGTCGATCCACAACTGGCTCAGCCACTAAGTGCTTCAGGGCCCACTGGAGATTGGTGCTCACCACACCCACGTGCCGCTGCCCCGGAGGGGACAAAGGTGTCTCGACCGACAAGGACAGAATGGCCGCATCGCTGTCTGTGTCGCAGAAGTCTGGCAGAGATGAAGGAAAAGAGCCTCAGAGGTGCCCTGAGAGCCACATTTTTACAACCAATCCTCCTGCCAGCCTCAATTCATATGCTAGGCAGATAATAATCTCACCTGGCTCCATTTCCACCGACAGAAGAGCCACATCATCATCCTCGTCCGACAAAGGGCTGTGGTTCGCCGACAGGCCCGAAAACAGCTTCCAGCTTCACAGGGTGGAGAGTTTAGGGGGAGAGAGGGATAGAGACAGCTGAGGGGGATTACATCTGGGTGGCTGTCACACAGCATGCACAAGCAACATCTCACACAAAAAGTAAGGAAGCAAAAGCTTACCAGCTCAACCAGGCATGTTCACGAGGCTCCACAAACTGTGTCCAGATACAAAGGGCGGCTGGCATCAGGACAGACACCCAAAGCCAGCAGCAGCTGACGATGAGAGCCATGAATAGGCCGAAGTCATGCACGGCTGGGATCTGAGTGTCAGGTGAACAAAGCGCAGTGTAAGGGACCTTGAAACATTCAATTTGTGCTTATCGTGGGAAAAATGGATGTCTGCTGAGAGAGGCACTTCTATTCACCCACTGCAGGGGAGTCATTTATACCCCCTGTACATATCCTATTAGCCGCTGTTATTTTTTTTTCTTTCTCTATTCCACAATTACCTGAGAGAAGGTGTTAGCGGCATAGGCGGCCGCAGTCGTGAAGGAGGTCAGAAATGTCGCTCGGCCAGCTGTCTTAATTGTGTAGATCATTCGCTGCTGCGGCTGATGCAAATGAGAAGCCTGTCTGAAAGTGCTGATGAACACAAACACATCATCCACCCCTGAGAGATGAAGGGTAGACAAAAGGAGGACTTCTTAGCACACGTCATGGCAAAGAGTTGTAGTTTTCCTCATTTCAAAGCAATAGCTCCACGTAGCATTTACATCCATTTCCATTTCCTGAGAGTTAAAAAAAAATAAAAAGGACACTATGTTTGCATCTTGTGCGTGAAATCAGCTAAAGCCTGCAGCTTGTTAGTTTCAGTGAAAAGGCTGGAAATAGGAGCTAGATGGGACCTACGAGAGGCAGAGAATTACAGTGAATTTTCACAGTGAAGTCATTCATTAACACTTATAATTACTCTGTACACAACACAGCTTTACTACAGCATGTCATATGGGGGGGATTATGGTTTTATGGGGGATTTTGCCATTTGCTTAACTGGTGACAAGACTCCATTGAGTCACAAGAAGTAGTAATTAAATCCCCTGTAAGAATACAAGGTAGCGCTTTTACATTTTAATGTTCTGTATTTAGGTGTAGCTCAGCCAAGCTTGCCTTTAGCTTCATATATACACTGATTAGGCATAACATTATAACCACTGACTGAATAACACCGATCATCTCTTCATCGTGGCCCCTGTTAGTGGGTGGGATATATTAGGGAGCAAGTGAACATTTGTCATTAAAGTAGATGTGTTAGAAGCATAAGGATTTGAGTGAGATTCAAACTGTGATGCTAGATGACAGACCAGAGCATCTCCAAAACTGAAGCTTGTGGAGTGCCCCCGGTCTGCAGTGGTCAAAATGTATCAAAAGTGGTCCAAGGAACAGTGGTGAACCAACAGCAGGGTCACGGACGGTCAATTCTCAATGATGAACATTAGGAGTGAACGCTGCCCCGTGTGGTCCGATCCAACAGAGAAGCTACTGCAGCTCAAATTGCTTTTAAAGCTTAATGGTGGCTCTGATAGAAAGGTGTCAGAATACACAGTGCATCGCAGTTTGCTGGAAATGGGACTGCATGCAGTCCAAGTACATCAGACCAAGTACATCCTTTCATGGAAACGGTATTCCCTGATGGCTGTGGCCTCTTTCAGCAGGATAATGCGCCCTGCCACAAAGCAAAAATGGTTCAGGAATGGTTTGATGATCAAGAAAATTAGTTTGAGGTGTTGACCTGGCTTCCAAAGCCCCCAGATTTCAATCCAGTCACGCATCTGTCCAATGTGCTGGTGAAACAAGTCCAATCTATGGAGGCCCCATGCCACAAATTAAAGGACTGTGTTGTTAACATCATGGTGCCAGATACCACAGCACACCTTCAGGGGTCTGGAGGAGTCCATGCCTTGCTGGGCGCCTCAGGACTTTTTTGGCAACAAAAGGGGGAACCAACACAATACTAGGCAGGTGGTTATAATGTTATGGCTGATCAGTGTATTTTACAAATCCCAAAGTGGCATCAATCTTGGTAAACAGAGTGTTTTACGAAATGTCAAACTATCGCTTAAACGACTTACCAATACCGATAATAACAAACGCTGCAACTCCGTTGAGAATGCCCAGGTACCTAACGCCAAACACAACGTGGTATAAGAAAAGAGCCATCAGGCAGCTCAGTCCGATGCTAGCGAGTCCGAAGAAAGTCAAAAAGACTGCGCAGAGACAAGAAGAAGCTTGTAAATATCCCTACGCCTTCAAACAGATACATGTACACACTGATGTAAGTGAAATATGGGGATACTGTACCAGAAAAGGAGGTCAGGACGTAGACAAGCACAGTAATACATGCTCCACTGACCACAGCCAGCATCATGTCATTGTGGAAGGTGTGTCTCACCTCGTCATCAAACAGCTCCGTTCCTCCAAATAGCACCTTTACCTGACTAGAACAGGTCACACAGACACAAAAACAACTTTGAGTGTTTGCAATAGCATTCGGCACCTGTGAATACCAGAGTTTTTCCTGACCTGGTAGACTGCTTGGCCAGGATGTCTGCATATTGGACCACAAAGTTCTTGAAGCGCGCTCTCTGCTCATCTGCTCGGTCCTGCAGGGAGTAGTAGGATGGCAGAGGAGCTCCGAAGTGGATCTCACTGCGTAAGAGGGAGGAGGACAGATGCTCCGGGGACAGACTCTCATCCACGTACCAGTAAAACTGCGGGTGGGTGATGGCCAGGCTCAGAGATCCTGCACATGAGGAGAATCAGTAAAGTTAGGTTGGGCTACCCCAGGAAGTCATTTAAGCTTGAACTGGAATTTCAACCTGCCTTTAATATCAGCCAAGTCTGGGCCCATGCCATCATAGTAGATCTTGCCTCCTCTCTCACTGGGGTAGAGATACGACAGGAGGGAGCTGGGTGGGGAGCAGTAGGACGGCCCCAGTGGGAGATCCCTCAGTAACTCCAGAGGCTTCCAGCAAAACTGATGAAACTGTGGATGCTGCATGAGCAGCCGCTCTACTTGGTGAATCGTCTGCAAGCGCTCTGGAGTGAAGATGTTGCATTCGCCTTTGCCTTGAGCCACAAACACCAGCTCAATCCTCCACAGAGCCTGGCTCTGTAAGTAGTAATTGGGAACAAACCTGCGCCTCCTAATGAGGGAAAAAGTTGAATTTCCATCCCCTAATCTCTCCTCTTCTTCCTCTCTTCCTGGATTTATGCTTTCATGTGTCCCTGTTTCCCCCTGACCCAGATCAGGCACTGTCCTTTCATCTCTGCTTGCTGCAGCTCCTCTCTTCTGATGATCGCTGGCTTGTAAAGGGTCCCTTTGAGGAGCGGAGGACCTCGTGTCCTCATTATCCATCTCATTGAACACTTCCTTCCTGCCCAGCTTCTCCAGCAGAAGCTCTCGCAGCGCCTCAGACTCCATGTTATCTATGTCTCGCCTACGTCTGTCCCACGACCCTAGCTGAGTCTTTACGGCGATGGCGAGGGCGTCAAAACGTTCAGCTGAGAAGTGGCTGTGAACCTCAAAGGCACTGTAGGAGAGGTCTATGTCCAGAGGAGGGCAGTAGAGCAGCATGTAGGCAAAGAGGGCACATGGCAGCAGGACTGCTGCCCCTAAAACCGCCCCACTGGCCCAGGGTTGCGTGTAAACCCACCCCACTGGCTTCCACAGTCCACAAACCCCAGCGTCCCCTGAGGAACAGCTCTGCTCTGGGGCCTGTGCTGCTCCATCCTCTTCCTCCAGCTCCGCCTCCTCTTCTCCACCACCCCAGCTGGTGTGAAACAGCAGCGGCTCATCATCCACACTCATTGTGGCACCTGTCAGGGACACATAACACCACTTGATCATCACTCACTTAACGTTGTGGCTCTTCTCCACTCAGGCATGTGAACATGAGCACAGCTGCGACAGAATGGGGGACAAGGCAACTTTGAAAGTTGTGCTCAGAGAGCAAGGACACGAGCGATTTAAGCCTATCCTGAAGCAGCTGGCGACAAAGGCCAACCACTGGCAGCACACATGGAGAAAATTGAGCAAGGGGGACCTTTTTTTTTCTTCTTTTTCTTCCCCTCAGGAGCTTGTAATAGAAAATGGCTGGCTGAGTCCTGCTTTAAGATGCTGATCACAAGGGCTTGAGGTGAGACAGGCTAAAAAGCTGTGATTTAATTCTTCTCTCTGCCAGCCCATGCAAGCCATTATCACCCAGAGAGCGTCTACTAGTTGGGTTTCTACATATGACCAGTCAATGCAGTTGTTTCCACCCTGCACCAAATTAAATCATCTCACTTGTCTAATTAGTGACGAGAACAGTGAGCGGGGTATAAAGACTTTATCTCCAGCGATGGGCAGCCTTTGACTAATTGTGTCAATAGGTGCCACTTTCCCCCCCACCCACCCCTACTCTTCTTTTCTCTCAGGAAAGACATTGCAGACAGTTTGCATTCAAGTGGCAGAGAGCCTGCTAACTGCAGCAATTTATCTATTCTCTTTAGGACGGTGCTTTAAGGTCAGCCAGGTAAGACATTGAATCATGATTATGTGTAAAAGATTGCTGTAGTCAGCTCTCTAGCTAGAGTGAAAAATCCTTCATAAAAAAAGGGGGAATTTACAAATGACACGGTTTAATCGATATTTGTAAAAGATTCCTCCCGTTGGAGAGCAGGGAAGAAAGACTGTTGAGAGACAAACCCTGAAGGTGCAAAATGAACTGTAGGCGTGCTGATTTATGAGACTCCAGTTTGTGTTCTTACATCTAAATGTAGTTGATTTCACGGTGGCATAAAAAGGGAGCGCTCCACTTGGAACAGCCAGCCTTCTCGCGCGGCCACCATGCAACAGTCAGACTCCGGCTCACAGACTGGGGGATGCATTTAATCCTTTACCCTTCAATTCCTCGCCCTCTAAAAGAAACACTTTTGATGCTCTCAAACGTCCACCGCGGTTTTACACTGGATTTTACATTCAATAGATCTTAAAACCTGCAATGTTGAAAGCAAGAGCTCTGCCCTGCATTTCATGTTCTTAGAAAAAAGGCCAAATTTGGGGCTTGGACAACACTTTGTTTTATTAAGCACCCTGTCATCCAAGTGCACGGACAAGGGCGCCGCTGCCCCTTTTAATGGGAGTGCAGATAGGGCATGCGGTGTGAATGTGAACTTCGCGCACCTTTAGAGGACCAGTGCATTAATGGTGTATGTTTGATAGCTTTTATAAAGACAAAAGCTCAGGATACATCATTAGACAACAAAATAAAAAACAATCTTATCATTCTTGTCATTGACTTTTTTTTTTCCTGAAACAACACAGCCATATATTTTAAAAATAACAAGGAAAAAATAATTTGTTCCAAATTGCTAGTGTAATTTCAACTTATTATGACTCGTTATCTGCAGCCATCATGGGCTATTATTCCATAATGAGTCCTATTATGTTGTTTTCCTCTAATGCTGACTTTTCCTCGTCAAATGCGTTTTCGGTCCAAGCAACAGTATTTTGCGTAGGAAAGCATGAAGAACTAAACTCAATATGATTCTGTACTTGGGGGGTAAATGAAATTGAATACAGCTACTAATTTGGGCAATTAGATTTTGGTAATCCTCTGCCCCCCCACCCCCCACCCCTCCCCTCTCAAGCATGTTTTGGTTGTGATGCTCTCAGCAGCAGATGAGAGGAGGCACGCAGAGAAGTGCAGAAAGATCATGTGAGGAGTGGGAAAGGGAGAGAGGAGAGAAAACTGGGGAAGTGGTTGAAGAGACGGCACAGCTATCAGACATCAAACAAACGGCGGGCTCCTGGAAAATCTGTCAAAAAGAAATTTCTGCTGTTTAAATAATTATGGGGGGGAAAACACAGCTGAAAAACAGGACTACAGGTGCATCTCAGTGCCCGCTTCGACAGAAAAAAAAAAAAGCCTCACAAGCCAAGCAGATTTCAAACTCTGAGGATGTATGAATGAATTTGGAGAGTGAAGCAGGCTCAGTGCAAGCTCTGCCTGCTTTTTATGATCCCCTCTACTGTCTACATGTGCCTCGCAGCGGCGTGCAGGTACAGTGAGGCAGAGATAACTACCCACGGCCTCGGGGACGCATCCTTTCGTCTCTTCGTGATGAGTCTGGCACTCCTTCGCATCCAGGAACATTGTGCCTCGTGTACAATAATTATGAGTGGAGTACAGCTGCAAAGCACTGCGAGCGGTACACAGCCTGGTATAACTAATGTGTTTACAAGCTGCCAGAACTGTTTAACGTCGCTATTTTTCTGAAAAAATTAGGAGAGCGCAGTCGATTTAAACCACACCGGCGCAGGTGTGGATTAAAAAACTAAGAGTAACCTGGCATCGTGCTTTAAGTGTATGTTGGAATAAAAGCAGTCTGCCATATGGCTGAGTGTATATTAAAGCTGCGTCGCTCTTAAAGGAGAGGCGGTGGTTTTCTGTCTGTAATGCAGTTACATTCTGACAAATGAGATAGGTGAATGCACCAGGAGGCCTGGAGTGAAGTTGCACGTGCTGGTTTTTCAGGTATAAAATAGTGTTAATTGCCTGAAAAATGAATTTTCGATGCCTTCGACTCCCCACTCGCATTCAGGCTCAGGAGGGAACTTTGTAGCTTTTACATTTTTTTTTTCTAACAAGTGATGTTTGTGCTGTACCTGCCAGCTCGTTGGAAGCACAGCAGGTGCAGGTGATGGACAGAGCTGTCTCATATGTCATGTTCAGCGAGTTGAGATCATCCATGATGATGAACTGTAAAAACCTCACTCGACCGTGTTCTAATGTACGTACAGCCTCTCCCGTAAAAACACAGATAAGCTCAGTGTCAGTGTTATTACCCTCCTTTACATCTCTGGGTGATGTGGAGCCGGTGAGGTGTGCGCTCCGAGCAATCACCAGCTTGCTGTGAGCCTGAACCCTTCACATATCATCATTACTCTCAACATCTCTCTCAGCACTCTGTTTGCCCTCAATCTCTTGCCCTTTTCTTCCCATCAGGCTTGCTGCCTTTTTTTTTTTTACCCCCACATCTCTATCCTGTCCACAAAGGTGAGAGATTTGTAACCTTCATTACTGATAGCAGGTAAATACACCCCTCCCACACACACACGCACACGGACGCACGCACCCACCCCTCCACCTTCCTCAGTTTATCTCCTCTTCATCTCATCCAATATGGATATCGCATGCTGCCTGCTGCCCCACACACATTGAGCCTAGTGTAAGCTCAGCCAGCGTACCATCTCATTTAAAGGGGCATTGATTTCACCACTAGTGCTTTATGAATATATTCCTTATGCATGAGCATTCAGCAGTGTGTTTATGGCAGACGTGCCTCCAATTCTATACACGCTCTCAATCTGTGCTTCAAATCAAACTCTCAAGGTCCATCTGCACCCAGCAGAGATGTTCATTTTCTTATTGTCTTTGAATTCCTGCTCAAACTGAAGGCAAAGCGCAAAGCTCTGTGCATACAGTGTGAGGCATCCAGGGGATCTAAAATTCAATTTCTCTCCCTCCCCTGAATGAAACTGAACACCAAAGCCTCATACTACACTGGAGGTTGTTTTTTTTTACTCTATCTTGGCAGCATAAAAGGACATAGATAACAGTAGGAAACCAATTTCCTACAACTTTCTAAAACAATTAGTGCGCTTAATTTTTTATTTTCTACATAAACAGCTTAAATGGTATGCCTTCAGCAACCAACATCTTATATTCACATTTAATTTAAAGAGAAAAAAAAGATCAGACAAAAACAAAAAGCGATCCTATCAAAGCAATAGAAATCTGCAACACAGGGGAGAGACTTACCTGAGGCTGATGAAACAAAAATTACAGGTGGGGCGATCAGGCCTGTTTGGTCCACTTGTAATGTGCTGAACTTGTGCTCTTCAATTTCATCTGCTCCACGCACTCATGTGGGGGGGAGAGAAATGATCAGTTAGTGTTTTAATGTCATAGTTAATAACTCATCAAGAGGTACACTGAGGGAGCCCTCAGCAGAGAAACCAACACAAAAACAAATCCACTATCCTCCCCTCACTCTGCAAGAATCCTCTAACCCCGGCAGTTCATAATGTGTTGTTTTCCTCTCCTTTTATGCTCCTCAGTCCTTTCTCTCCCTCCCCTCCTTTCTTACCCGGTTGTTGAGGCGACAGAGTCAGTGAGAGACATTTCTTCCCAGAAGCTCCTCTCTCTCTCTCCCATGGCTTTGTTCAGCCTGCTCTGCTGACTGGCTCAATAGTGTATGAGACACAAGGAGGGAAACGCAGCTCGAAAACCTCTGCGCACCTCCCACGACAGGCTGGAGAGCCCACGGGGATTTTTATACCACTGCAAAAATGTCACCGGGAAAACATTCAAGCATCAGTCAGCTAGTTACGGGTGACCCAAAGGATGCAGTTGTCACGGTACCGCAGCCAAGCCCCCTCCCATCACGTCAGAGTTGGTATGGTCTAGTCTAGTCTCAGTTGGTGGGGAGGTGGGGTGTGCTATAAGAGGGCAATAAGAATAACTGGTTACAGTGGGAGACAAAGTGCAGGCAATTTAAAATAATCACCTGAGAAAGAGTTTATTAGTTATTGCTTCATTTTCATTCTTCAGCGCCGACCGAGTGAATGAAGCTGCTCAGCCTGCTGTCCTGTTATAGCTGGTTGGACTGCTGTGTTATACGGCATCTCTAATATTTGGTGGGGGCTGTAAATTCAGCTCCCATCTCAACTGTCATGTTTGCCTTGCTGTGCCAGTATTGCACTCTCCCGGACTGTAGTGCCCTCGCTCGCTCTCATCCAACATTAATGACCAGCACTCTCCTCACACCGCTACGTTCAACTCATCCATCACCTCGCTCCTCAACCCCTGTTCATATTTAACTTGGATTGCCTTGACATCAAAAGGTGATAATCCATCATCTAAATGAGAGCAGATAACTGTAGTGAAATTTCACTCTTTCTGCAGCAGTGTGGAGTCAAACAGAAAGAGAAGAGAGGTTTGAAAATGGGAAAGAGTGTGTGAGTGCTGAAATCCTGGAGGACGCTTCATAGCTGCGCACTGTTTTCATCATGCTGGTGTAACTGTGACAGAGCCATCTGTAAGAAAGACTTTTTCAGTCGCTCGAGATCAATAAAGTGAAGAAGAGGAGTGAGTCCAATCACATCTACTGCTAGAGTACTGTGGGGGACAAGCAACCAAAAAACAAACAAACACATCTTAGGAAAACTGTTGGAGCTGCATGTTGTGTATCACACCAGAAACACACACTTCACTGCATGGGATCCTTTGATAGGGTTTAATGAGACCCTCCAAATGACATTTAGTCAACATTTATCACAAATATTGGCAGGCAAGAACTCATGAGGCAGTTGACAAATGATCGTAATATACATTTAAATAATTCAAAATATACATTCATTCATACCTTGACACATGCATACTAAACCATACATGTAACCTTATACAGGGCTTTCAGAAAAACACAGTGAAGACAGAATTACTGTTTAATAGTACCCTTACAGAGAAACTTCAAAGTGTACACATTTCCCTCTGGCCTCAAGTGCAGTTTATCCGTTTGGATTATTTTGGAGTGAATTGACCAGTTTGGGAGATATTTGCTACCATTACTTGAACAGAAGTGGGCTAGGTGATGGGGATGGGCTCTCACATTGTGGTACTAAAAGTGCCTAAAAATTAAGCAGATTCAACTTAGCCAGACTTTCTTTGAATTAACTTGTTAAAAAGCAAACAAAAACAAACCTTAAAAACAGTTAGTAATAACGGGTATAACGTTTAGTGACTCTTTTTCCTTAAAATACATCAACTGAGTACACCATATTCCAGGGAGTGACATTATCAGACATGGTACTTTTATATATATCCATCCATCCATCTTCTTCTACTTATCCAGTTCAGGTTTGCAGAGGGACTGGAGCCTATCCCAGCTGTGATATAATGAGAGGCAGAGTACACCTTAGACAGGCTGCCAGTCTGTCACAGGCCTAACACAGACAGACAGATACACCACTAAAATATAATGGTAATGATGTTGCTGCAAATAAGAAATAGATATATATATATATATTTTTTTTTATCGTTTGGTGGGCCTGCTGTTTATTTCTAATGTGACAGCTGTACGTTGATAGGTTTACATCACAGGTGTGTACATAAAAGAGCTGCAAATATCACTTGTCGTCAGCTCAAAGTGAAATTATTGTTTATATAGCCTACAAATGTAACCAATTTTCCAATTTGTACTCTGTTAGCTGTATTTCCAGCAGTGTAAAAGAGACTTAGCAGCAGATTAGGACCACGGATGTTCTGCATCACCAACCGAATGTATGCAAATTCTTGTCACAATGCGACATACACTTTGTGCTCCTGCAGCTTTATAGCTGGGCTTCAGTGGCGTTAGCAAAGTACGACTTCAAAAAGTTGCATATAAAAAACATATTCCTTCAGCGAGGAACTTCATTACACCGAGAGCAAACTGAAAATAAAATGTAAACACTGCGCCTCCAGCTGATCCTAAAAGGAAACTCTGAACAGAACATGCTCCTGACCGGGTCATATGTTCAACATCAGTTACCATGGCAATCTAGCCAGGTGAAAAAGAGAGCCACCTTCGGGGACCCTGAAAACTCTGGCTCGAGTTACCTCACTAGCTCATTAATCTTGCTTCGCAGTACACACCTCTGGTTGGCCTGTGTCATGTAGAAGCCGTCTTCTTTCATACCAAAACAATCCAGTAGATAAACAGCACTGCAGGCCGGGGAGGGGGAACATGTATATTTGATCAGGGGAAAACTTTCTGTTTAAAGCGGGTCTTCCTGAAAAAGTCTCATTCTTAGGATAACATTATTTTTGGCTGAGCCTGAGAATGGTGGAGGAAAGCTTGGAAGAGATGAATAATTTCACACATTAATGAATATTACATAATGAAACGGTGACTGGCACAGGGGCAAATGAGTCAGGTTAAATTAAGACTGAGGTTTATGGTTGGGAATGTAAAAAAAACAAACAAAAAAAAACAACAACTGCAGGCAGGATTCATCTACATTTCTAATTGTCTCTCTTTCCTGGGGGCAGTTTATCTGAGCGACCGGAGAGGGCCGGTAATAGGAACCAGCTTATATCTCTATAGCATTAACAGTGGAAACGAGTGGGTAATTGGTTTTGGGAGGAGGGAAACAAAGCTACAGAAAATTTCAGTACTATCACGTGGATCTCAAATATAACAACCCTACCTTTTCATGATTAAGAAAAAAAAAAAAACAAGACTTAAAGTGTAAGAATTCACTAACGCTATGGTGCATACACACTTTATGCTAAAGCTGTCCACCTCAGTGTGGCAGTCTTCTAAAACTCGTATCCACGCAGAGGGAAGGATATGTTGGGCATGTTTGATTTGCTCACCTCAAACTGGAATGTTTACAGCAGGCAGTGAAAATAGGCTCATATGCAAACAAGACTGTAAAATAAACCTGATATTGATTAGCATCAGAGCTGGAAAAACAATCCGCAGTCATTCTGTAATTTCTTTAAATGACTGCGGCCTGTCTTTAGTGTTGCATTGCAGTCGGCATTGATTTGATTTTCACTTTATTTCTATCTCTACTGAGCACTCCAACAAAGGAGATTAAAGTCAGGAAATCTAATCTAACATAGTTTTAGCACCTGCTAAAGTGGGCTCAGAGGAAGCCACTGCCTGGAAAGCGTGGAGCTGTGCAGTGTGAACACATTTGAAATTTAAAAAATAAAAAAATAAACACAGAGAAAATAAATACTCCATACACAACATACATTAAAAAAAAAAAAACCCAAACTTATGACCTATCAAAGGTTTTCACACAAAGTATTGCAGGAAATTTTTTTCACGGCTATGCTTGTCACATTTTACCTGTTAAATAACACTTTCAGCCTGAGTGTGATTGATCTCTCTCTCAGCGTTCACAGTGAAAAGCAACAGCCCAGTATGCTGTTCAGGGCAACCGCCAGAGATGAAAAAAAAAAAAAAAACGTAGATCTAAATGTGCTACAGTCACTGGTCCGTGAGAAAACAGTGGTACTGCCACACATTAACACAGACTGCCGAAAACTCACATACACTCTCACACTCTCAAAGCTCCCCTTTGACACAAGAGAAGTTGTTGCTTTCCTCTGGCTACCAAAGATGAGTCTCCCGGATCTCAGAGATGATGTTATTGGCCTTTTTAAGCGCCTGAGAGAGAGAGAGAGAGAGAGAGAGAGAGAGAGAGAGAGAGAGAGAGAGAGAGGCTGGTTAAATTACTGGCATTAGAACATCAGATAAAAGAAAAAAGAAAAACAAAACAACTAGCTGTTCCACGACGTTCACGACCCATTCAGAGAACAAATTGCATCATCAGAACAAACTACATCATCCAATTTTACCTCAAGCATTTGAGCAACCTCAGTCCGCTGCTGTGCCGTGTCCTGTGACTCAATGAGCAGCTCCTGGAGCAGTGGCTGTTTGTAAAGCTGACCCACCAGCTCACTCTGCAGATGTTCTTTCACGTAGTTCACCAGGAAATGCATGACTGTCTTGGGCACACTGTAGACACACAGACCCAGGATATTTACACTAGAGCTACTACCCTGAATTTGCATGCTTCCGCCAACCAACAAAACCTGACTAGAAACTAGGGCGTAGGACTCCAGAGTTAGACTTGAGTCCCTGTTCAGATCATTACTGCAGATTTATTTTATGCTTAATCTCATATTTTAAAAAAAAACAAAACAACTTCACTAAACTAATATTAAGAAACACTGATTTGTATGTATGTAGCCGCAGTATGAGAACAGACATCACTGCGGGAATCAACATCTGCGCAACACAGTTAAGACACACACATGCAGAAAACAATAAAAAACACACCCAGAACAAAAACTCTTTTTGCAAATGCGGAGATATTTAATGCCCTTACAGTAGTTGAAGTAAATGCAAGGAAAACCCACAGAGACTAAATCTAATGTCCTCACCAAATGTCTCACCCTCTAGTTTACATGTAAATATAACCCCTTCATCTTTTTCAGAAGAATAATAAAAGCTCTCATTATATAAGAAGCCTTTGTTCATGTAGTTAGACTGTTCTTTCAACACAGCTCTTTTATCTAAGTAACAACTGATAAGATAAAAGGTTAACAGCTGCTAACCCTGAGCCACACTGACAGCACCATCAGGCACATCTAATTGTGAAGTTAATACACGTACGCAGTGGCATGCTTGCTCTCTGAGCCCTGGGGCCAGGCAGAAAAGATGCAAATTAGGGAAAACTCTCTGATGGATTTCATATATTAAAAAAAACCAAACATTTTCATCTGACCAAACCACATCAGCACTGATCTTACATTAAACGTGTTGGGAGAAGAAGAGCATCACGACACGTCTCACCTGAACAAATACAGCTACAAACCTGAACTGACATTTAGACTTGTATGTCTGTAAATCAGGAAGCCTTTAGTTTTTTCTCTGCTTTATTTACACTGGTTGAACAAAGTGAAAACACACTTTTCTGAGTGGCTAAGCTGCCTGTTGGAGCCAAGCCCACCCCTGTCCATAGCTAAAACCAGTCCATGCAGGCAAATGCAAGTAAATGGACTTAAACTGGGTCATTACTTTAATATAACCCGAGCAGACAACATTTTATATACGAGCGAACACTTCACCCAGACTTTCAGTCAGGGAACATTTCCCCTAAGGAATAAATCAGAAACTGGCGCGACTCTCTGAACACAGATCGTACAAGCACTCGCATTAAGCATCATCAGGCAGAAATCCCTCAGCATGCGCTCCTTCTGCACCAGAAAACAGCTCAGCGGAAACCATAGTGGTCACGGTTGTACTCTCAGACCTTGAGGGAGGATTTAGCAATGTCATGTTTGATGGTATGAAATGGACAATGACAGAGCTGCATGTTAACTATTTAAGGTTCAAGCCCAGTGTTTTAATGTGTCAGAAAGATAGACATCCTTCAAATGTTTGTGTTACTGATGCAAAAAGTCCATAAAAATATTTGGTTAACCACTGATTAGTATCATCAGTATCAGAAATGGCCAAGATATATGATGAACTCTTTTATCTAAGAGTTAAGGCCATCACACACAGAGCCCTTTCAGAAAAAAACAAGGTGAAATTGTTGTCTAACATATCCACACACTCAATGTGTTGATTTTTTGAGGAAAATTTGTCTGAAGTCGAGATCAAGCAACGATGGCCTGGTCCTGATGGTCCTAAACTGAGATTCTGGGTTGATCCAATTCTCACAAGAAGGCAGAAGCAGAGAGAATTTCATGGTTTGATCCAGGAGTTGTGGCTGTATCGCGGCCACTTTCGTACATATTTCAGGATGTCAGTGGGGCAGTTTGAGCTCTTGTTGGCAGAGAGGAGGCAGAGAAAACATTTCATGAAGCTGATTGACCTGGAGCAGTGTCTAGCTGCGTGTCTGGGGTAAAATAGTATTATTTTACCATTCAGTGTGCATTATGAGCTACAGCGCACTTGTTGGCAAATGCAGTGGTCTGATTGGTCAGATCTGATTATTCAGATCAAAAAAATTAGAAAATAAAAGAATCAAGCTTGGTTTGAACAAACAAATTAATTGCTGCAAATTTGTACAGCGAAGTTATGTTGCCGGCCCGAAAAAATATTTATAACGCTCAAAACATTCAAACAGATTTTACACGTCCGGTGTGTAAAAGCTTTTAAGCTGCAGAATAATAACTGGAGAAGTGGTTTTACAGAACGCTGTCGCAGCAAAGCTGAACTTTGATCTCAATTAATCATTTTGTCCTATAAGAGACAACATAATTACCACATGAATTATTGCGAGTTCAGTAAGGTCATGCCACTTTTGACCACCTCTATTCTAACTGAATGTTTGTGCCAAATTTTAACTAATCAATAACAACAACTGAGCTTTGAACGTGACGTAAAGGGGAAAAAGGGTCCCCTCGGGTGCTCTGGATATGTGCCAGTCAGACCTGTCTTGGATGCTCTTGCGAACAATGAGGAAGTAGCTCTTGATGAGACGTTGGATGACCTCGCAGTCCCTCTGCTCCCTCGCGCTCAGCTTTCGGGAAACTGGCACAGCCTGACAGAGAACGGGCAAGCAAAATATTAATGCTGACCATCTGCAATGACTTCAGTGTTTTGTCATACTGCTTATCCCGTCACTCACTGTGTCAAGGAGGTTAATGGCCTGGCCTTTGCTGGGGCTTCCAAAGCCTGCCGCTTTTTCTTCTGTAACCTTCTCATTCATCCAGCGCTTCCCTCCGTCAAGTGCCTCTGCCTGAAAACAAGCAACTCAGAGGGTAAAAGGTTTTTTTTAGGCTGGCATTCCACTTCAAACTTGAAAAGTGGTTTTAATATTTAATTATGAATTATGCTTCAGCTTTTAAAGAGCACAGTGTCTGCTGTTTAGCCAAGCAGAAAAAAAAGTCCCTGCTGTGGGAAACAAACTACTACCTGCTGACTGTTGACAGACGCGGAGACCTGCGCCGCATCCGTGAAGTCTGGATGCTTTGTGTTGATGTAGGCAAGCTCTATTGCTACTAAATGATGGACCTGAAAGTTAGAAAAAAAGCAAAAAGAATCACCCAGTGGGATCACTAATATAATTAATATAAAAAGATCTTGCTAAAGCTGTGGATTACCATTTCATTAGTAATCGGCAAGCGTTTCCTCAATAATCCAGTCACTACTTCCACAATGGAATCGTGCAGCTTGGGAAATCGAAGAAGCTCCTTAAAAATGCAAAGACACGCTGTTTTTTAACACGGTTCTCTAATAATTACTGCAGCACTTTTTCTTTATTCAACCATGTGTAAAGTGCAATATGATCTCTGGTCACACCTGTGTACTGAAAGAGGAACAGTGCTGGATGATCCGCTGCAGCTCTTCATGAACCAGCTCCACGCAGCGCAGACTGGGCTCCTCTAGACGCTTAATTTGCCGCTTCACCAGCAGCTCAAAGGACACCTCGGGCACAAAAAGTGCTGGCCGTGGGCCCTGCAGGGCAAATATCATACACACACCAACACAAATACACACCAGCTCCAGACTTGACTAGAATTAGAATTTAGTAGAGCTACACAAACAGAAGCGAGGAGAAGCTTACAGTAGCATTACGGATAGCAGTGAGGATATCAAGATCAGTCAGGCCCGCCAGGGGGTCGATAGACTGCAAGGTCCGGCCAAAGGTCTCGTGGAATATGTAACAGATTCGAGCACCTCCACACCTGCAGAATGAAGAGAAATGTGAAAGCTGTGATTTCAGTGCTGTGTCTCAGTCCTGCATGTCAGCAATGCTAGCTGTGCCAAGATTAAATGCAGTCAACCAAAAAGGGTCAATATATGCTTCCCATGTATTTTAATGAATTAATCATCAAGTGGTAAGAGCTGCAGAGATGAATGTGCCAACGGAAGTTGCTGATACCACTTTAGTTTACCCCGACATTAGCATGAGGACATTACTCTCATGACGCTCATCAAATGTCTCGATGCATGCTCAATCATCCAGGTTAGGAAATCCCACAAAGTGGATTCTGTTCATCTGGACAACAATGTTATCATCCTTCCGGCAACAAGGGTAAATACACACTTTTACTAAACCAGAAGGACTAACATAAGAAAATTTTGTCACTGCTCACTGACAAAAATACTTATGAACCCCTAAAACAAGACCCAGGCAGTGGTTACAGAGGGTTACAGAGGGTGATAGATTGTCTGAAGCAGTTAGACCAAGCCAATGCTACTGACCAGACCTCATACCACAGACAACACACAGGGGAAGATACACCAAGTCTGTATGGTTTACCGAAGATACAAAAACAGGGTGTACCTTTAAGACCGACTGTGTATGATCAAATCGGTCACCTATAACATCTCAAAGTTTCTGGCTTCTATCCTCAACCCATTGGTAGGCAGCTCTAAACACTACATCCAGAACACTTTGATTTTTGTTGATATGGTGAGAGATGTCATTATGGAGGCAAATGAAACAAAGGTTTCATATGATGTTCACTTGTGTTCCAGTCACTGAAGCAGTGGAGTTAGTTCGTAAGAGGTTACAGGATGACCCCAACCTCAGCAACAGGACCACTCTCAGCACCGACCAAGTGCATTTGCTCTTGGAACAAGACTCTCATCATCCACTGGAGCACAAGCTGTGTGTCATCAGGACTCTACAACACAGAGTGAGCACCATCCGCACAAACACAGCGGCCAGTGAAGCAGAAGAACATTATATCAAGAAGGCTGGGGAGGGTGCTTAATGCTAAAGCTTACAATGCTGTAATTGAAGACATTCCCCAACTCTGTCAATAGTACTCATGGCCCTTGATCAACTGTCATTAACCAATGGTCTTTGCTCAGTAGTTGTTGATCAATGTTCGTGACAATTTCATATTAATGATCAAGAAACTGACGTCATAGGCCATTGTTCGTCAGTGTTGCTAGTTTCAGTCATTGTGCAAATGTACTTTTTATAAGGTTGGGACAATTTGCAGTCAGCTGAGACTGAAGTCACTTGAATGAGTGACAAAATGTTTCTCCCACTGAAAACGCTACGTCCAGATGAACACAATCGACTTTTTGGGACGCTCATCAAAGTAAGTGAAATTGCAGATTTGTGCATCAAATGCCGCGTTAAAAAAAGGAGTTTAGGCATTTCACTAAAGCAGAAAACAAAGGCTCCACTAGACGCCACCACAGTGTGGTCGGACTCACAGCTCTGAGGTTTGTATGTGCCTGGCTGTTCCCTCTATGGTGTTGCAATAATCGCTGGCAAACTTGGTCACTATCTGTAGCAGGGTGGCACTTTGATCCTCTACGGGCTGTCCGTAGCTGTTGAGTCTTGCCTGGTACTGGGCACTTAACACAGTCACTCGGGTTTTGAGGTCTGGCAAGCAGTCCCGGATGTGGTGCATGAGCAGCCTGCTGAGAGTTTTGGCCAAATAGCGAGAGCCAGCGCGAGACACAAGCGAGGGGTAGTGGCGCTGCAAGAAAGCCTGCTCATCCTTCATTGAGTCCTCCAGGTTTTTTTGAGTATTTATGTCATGTTGGCTCCTACAACAAGAAGAAAACAAGAAGAAGTTCACTAAGATAATCAGAATACTTTTAATTATAGATCACCAAGCAAGTTCCTTCTATCCAAACCTGTTAACCACCCCGATAATCCCAAGCCTGACTGGAATGACTCGACCCAGGAGGACCTCCAGTGCATCGGTTCCTGCATCCATCAGGTCCAGCTTACTGACCACCAGCAGTGTTCGACGGCCTGACAGACAACAACACAACATTCACAGATCATTCAGGGTGAAACACTTCCACCATTTAATCATTCTCTTTATCACCACAGCCAAAGGAACACATGAACATTCATTTTACAAGGAACCACTTCCTGTCAGGAAGGTTTTTAAACTGTAAAGACTGACTATATCAGTAGCATGAAATTACTTCTTTCGACGTATTTGATCATTTAAAAATTAAAGCATGTTATGTAACAATTTAAAAATGGAGCATGTCGTGCAGTAAGCACAGAGAGAGAGAGAGAGAGAGAGAGCGTGAGCGAAAGAGGAGAGAAAATTAAGATCAATTCGGGGGGGGCTCTGTATAAATAATGTCCTACCATCTGGATCAACCTCACGAGCCAATTTTAGTGCATCAGAGGTGGCCAAGTCAGAGTTGGCAGGGGACACAGCAAGGATAAGGCAGTTTGGGTTGGAGATAAAGGACAAGATCATCTCTTGCACTTGAGCTTCGATGTCCTCTGGCTGGTCCCCAACAGGAACCTAAGACAACAACAGCAGTATGCAGCCAACATTACATTAACCGCAGCACACATTCAATCATTATTAATGATTATCTAACATCACTGTGTTTGCATAAATCAAATCCAGTCAGCATCCCTGTCAAGAGGCTGAATCTACCTTAGTAATTCCAGGTAAATCAACCAGAGTGAGATTAAGAACTTTTGGAGAGAAAATCTTCAGATATATGGGCTCAGGACTGATCCCCTAGATATGAAAAACAGAGAAAGAAAATAATGAATCCTGTGGAAACAGCTGAACCCGCAGCAAAACTGTGCACACATCCAAGTGTTCTTCTCACTTTATTGTCACCTGAGCCTCGTTCAGTCTCTGCTTCAATTTCCTGACGAATTTCCTTAAAATCTGTGAAGCTCTATTAAAAGAGTGAGAAAATAACACGTCACATAATCCCAACGCACAATACAGAACCAAAGCAGTGTACATATTATTTGAACGTCTAAGATAAACACACCTGATTCTTGCAGTGCAGAAATGTACCCCATTCTTCAGCTTTGACACCTGAACAAATAAGAGTGAGTGCGAGTTTTAACACAGATAAAATTAAGACTTTGAGGAGGCATTGTGCAAATTTGAATAGAAGACAAAAACACTTGTATTCATACTAGACGCAGAAAAATTGGGCTGAACAAAATGTCAGAAAAGAAATGAAGAGGTTAAACAAAGACAAGTGCATGCAGACCAAGTATAGAGAGACCTGGGTAGCTGTTTTGGGCATTTTGCTTAATCCCATTTCCTGAAAAGGCGGTGAAGGAGAAGAGGAAGAAAGAGCGTGTTAGCAAAGTAGGACCATAGAAGGAATAGCAGTTAAAAACAGTGAGAAAAAGTGCACGTAAACTACTAAATGCAGTACAACAGTGACAGATTTGTGTTTGCTTACCGTTCTCGATCTTTAGCCTCTCCTGCAATGGGGGGACATTAACAAGCTGCAACACCAGGGGTCGTCTTGTGACTATTCCTAATCCCCGAGGTAAGAAATCCCGTCCAACCAGGCTCTCCAACACCGAACTCTTTCCACTGCTCTGTTATGACACATGATAAGACCAATTTAACATTGATACAGTCATCTGCAAAGTTTTCATGCTGTGTAGATATGCCATTGTAAATATAATAAATTAAAAAAAAATAACATGAACACAGTTTACAGCTTCGGCTACAGCATACATAACAGATGATAAGATGTTATAGATAACAATTTGATAAAACTGCATCACCATTGAGCTTTTTATTTCAAGCTTGAAATTCAGCATTTGGTATGACTTTTATTCTTCAGCACAACCTGAACTCTCTTAGGCAAATGTTTTTGTAATTTCTATAGGTAGCCTTCAGAAATAGTTCTCCAGGTTTCTTGAAGGACATTCAAACCTCTTCTTTGGATGTTGTCTGCTTTTGATTTATCAAGATGATCTCACACTGCTTTAATAATGTTGAGGTTTAGCCTCTCCATATCTAATAGTGTTTCAGTGTGTGTGTATCCTGGTATGCTTTTACTGCATTGGCATGTGTATCTGGGATCATCATCATGCTGAAAAATGAAGCCACTGCAAATCAGATGCTTTTCAGATGGCACTGCATAGTGGATCAAAATCTGACTATACCTTTGTGTGTTCATAATTTCATCAATTTTGATAAGACCACTGGCTCAAAATGCAGTCCTAAACCACTTCCACAGCTTTACAGTAGACACTTACTATTGTGCCTCCCTCCTGACATCTCGATAGATGATTTGAACCAAATTTCAAATATGGATTCATCACACCATAAGACCTGTTGCCATTGATTTTCAGTCTAATTCGTAATCTGGGACACCTCTGTTTTCTCCTTGTTTCCTTTCCTTAAGAATGGCTACTTGACAGCCACTCTTCCACTGACAATCCTGATGAGACTTTAGTGAACCATAGATGGATCAACTGAAGGACCAGATGCATCTCTCAGGTTTTGTGTCAGGTCTTTGCTGGATTTTTTTTTCTATTTCTTAAGGACATGACTTTCAGATACTGTTCATCTGCTGTAG
>VURO01010175.1:12719-27547 GCA_015108175.1 Pelvicachromis taeniatus
GTAGTCACACACACACACACACACACACACACACACACACACACACACACACACACACACACACACACCACACACACACACACACACACACACACACACACACACAAACGGTTGTAGCCTGCAGAGTGATGACACTTGAAGCTTTGCCAGCAGAGTCAAATTTATGGTAGGTATGGGTGTTGTGCAGGATCCAGGAGTGTTAGATGATCTGGGAACTGTTGTGAATCTGCAAGAGAGCACAAGAACTGTCCCCTAAGGGCCCATTAGCCTAGTATGTCAGACCTGCCGACCTGCTGAAGTGGGTTGTACATTCTCCTGGAGGCAAATGTTATCTGAATAGAATGTATTCGCTTTAGAGTCAAGGCAAACAAAGTTTTGGAAGCAGTAAAACACTGTGTATCTCACAGTAACCGAATGACTGTTTTTCAGATCTCTGGGTAATATTTTTAATTTTTTGTTGTTGGGGGGTGGGGGTGGTAGTGTTGCACAAAGTGTTGGCACTAATTTTGGAAACTGGGTGATGCAAGCAAGTTGTATGACACCTGCAGTAGTTCCGTGTGATGGAAATATCTCAGCCCCTTCTGAGCAAAGCATCTTCATGTTTGATACTCATGCATGTATCAAGTAGTTTCTCTCTCTGCCTCTTGGTCTTTGGTTTCAATTCATTTCTAAAATTGCATTGGAAGGACAAATGTAACACTGCTCTCTGTTTCTGTCTCCCCTCCTGTTGCAGTGTCACCCTTTGGCAGGCACTTGTATTAAAGTCAACGTGCCAAATTGGCACCAAAATCAGCCCTAATGGTTCTAATGGTAATGCATATTTACTTATTCAGTTAGCACTTGCTTTTAATTCCCTCTGTCAGTCTGTTCTCTATCTGTGGCATGTGTAGTGCAGAGAGACATGTGGTATTACAATACTCAAGATTTATTATTCTGTGGCCCAGGGAGAAGGGAATATGAATGAGTGTCAGTGAATGATTTAGCCTTGCTGCTGAGGAACATGAAATATACTGAAAGAGCCTGCACAGGTGACACAGATACAAAATGTGACTGCCCCGTGGCCGGCTTCCCAGAAACTCGACACCGGTGACACTCCAGCACAGTCTTGCTTAGCTTTGACTGGGAGACATACAAACACAAACCTGTTCAAATAAATATTCCATGAGCACGAGGCATCTTAGGGCCCTCTGGGTACTGATTTACTCAAAATAGAGGG
Source organism: Pelvicachromis taeniatus (assembly GCA_015108175.1). Classification (NCBI taxonomy): domain Eukaryota; kingdom Metazoa; phylum Chordata; class Actinopteri; order Cichliformes; family Cichlidae; genus Pelvicachromis; species Pelvicachromis taeniatus. Next base: position 13,936 of record VURO01010175.1, read on the forward strand.
TCAATGTTGCATACCCAATTTCCAAAGTGTGGTGGAGCATAAGTGTAACATAAACACAATCTCTCCTGGCTGTAGTCTGCTGTAGCTGAGGGTGGGGTGGGATTCCTGGCGTAGCCAAGCACCCGCTTAAATTGTCATCCTTTGCCACAAGAATGTGAACACTCATTTTCTTTCCCTCAGCCTGTTGTGGCAGGTGCCGGTTCTGCTAAATCCGTTATCATTAGAGCAAGAATCGGAGATGCTCGCTGGTCTTGCCTTAAGGTTACAGCACCTTGATCAGATATGGGGTTAACTGTCAGCAAAGGTGATGATTTGTTTGCTCAGTTGACCCTGCGAGGGCTTAGAGTGCTCTCTGAGAGGACTCTGTTGGTTTAAATTTAAGTTTTGGTAAAAGGCTTGTCATTCTGCGGTCTTGTAAACTGTGCTGGATGTGAGTCCTTACACTGACTCAAGGGTTTGTTTTTATTTAGCACACATGCGACATATACAGGAAGGCTGCCCACAGTCATGCAATCGGGATTCACTAATCACAGACGTGCCGCAGCATCCGGAAGAAGCAAATATAGCGGTTGCTATTTAATTGCTGCAAAATCCTTAAAATCTCAATCATCGGTTTGATCCTGAAGAGCAGAGCTCCTTTCAGATGCAATTATTGTTTTCATCGCTCCATTAAGTGAGGCAGTAAGCCAAAAGCAACAGGATAACAAATGGGATGTGTGTAAATTTATCGAGGAGGAGTGATGTTTTCTTTTTTTTTCAGTGTGCAGCCCGTCTGAGGATTTTATCATTTTGCTGACTTAGTTCCTGGCATGTATCAAACAGTATTTTTTTTTTTTTTAGTTTCAAAGGAGCCTTACTTCTTGAGCACAGTGCAAAAATGTTAAAATTTGTTTTTTGAGCAGCTCCATTGAACCTTTTCCTTTAGTCCCCTCCTCCCCCCCATTCCTCTTGTCTTCTGGCTTGCCTGCCTTATGTGCGTGCTGGCATCTCTGCAGTGGTTTGTGGGGAGCTTCTGGGTGATTACCACTCATTAGAAGGAGCAGAGTTAGTGCGGGCTCAGGCTGGCGTTGCCTGGCAGACAGTGGTGGCAAGCGTCTCATTACCAGGCCTTAAGGACTGATTAGCCCTGACGTGCAGCAGGGCGGGGAGCACCGTTGATAGAGGGATTTCCCAACTTCATAGGATATCCTGTGGCTATAGCCACACCTCAAAGGGTATCACTTTAGCATGAGCCAAGAAGATAGGATTCTCTTGACATGTAGTGTAGTGAGATCACGCAAAACCCGGAAGCTTAGATAGCTGAATGCATGTCACTCTTAAAAGAGAGGTTTGTTTTCTTTATATTTCTTTTTGATATATCCAGATTTGAGCTAAGCCAGGCTTTGCTTTGAACTCCGTACCCTGTTACATCCTTCTGGAAAGTCCTGCTATGCCAGTGGGCACCACATGGTGGTGCCGTACTGTCTGAGAGTGCAGGATGGTCTCCATCAGTTCTTTCTTGTGTATTAATAGGAGACAAAATGTGAAAACATTAAATGTAAATGTAGTGCAGAAATTACTTGGAGTATGCCCACTTGTGGTTATCCTGCATGATGTGTTCAAAATGTCTCAATTTAAGCTTATGGAGAAAAATTGTAGTTTTTTTTTTGCACAAATCTACATGTCTTTAAACTGGAAGATGCATAGTCTAGCTCCTGATTTTATGGGTTGAACCATCAGTAATTACAGAGCTTGGTACTCACCTTTCTAAAGAAGAGTTCAGTGACCCCTGATGTGGGCTGTTATGGGGCTCATACTGTGTAATAACATGGTTGTACTGGATATTTTTGAAGATTAAATGGTTTGGTGAGGCTTTTAAAATGCGTTTGGCGTGCTCACATTTGAAGGAAGTACAGTTCTTGTGTCATCAGGATGCCAAATAGACCACAATTAAGAGATGCTTGATTATAAAAGGACGGCAGCTCCAGCTGTACATTTCATTGATGAATAGCTCGAAGATACGGAGAGGAAAATCTTCTTGGTCAAAATGCAAACATATGATGATCTTTGCAGATGGAGCTGGAGACATGGGCAATTTGCAAAACAGGAAAACTAATATAGACTCAAGATACTTTTAGTGGTCAGGCATTGATGAGATGATGCTAGTTAGTGTGACCACTATGTCCTGTGTTTTCCATCCTTGACCACAGGCGAGTTTTCTCTGCCTAGTTTGTGGGGATAGAAGAGACATGGCACCTCACACATGCCAAGATTAGCAGACTGTCAAAACCCTCACTTAAAACTTTGGCCTTCCAGAGAATATCTGCTTTTATCACATCCAAGAAAAATAGATTTTGATAAATTTTGGTGTCTTTTAAAAAAGATGTCAATCAGATTATTTCTGCAGCAATCAGCACAAAACCCTTTTTTTCAGTGTCATCCACCTGTTTGCAGGGTAACCTGAGTTTATCTTGCATAAACACAATCCTATAGAAGACTAAGCTGATGTGCACTCAGATGCTCCACTGGGATGGGTGTGCTTATATACTCTAAGCTTCTCCCAAAAGGCTTATTTATCCATAAAGCCTGAGTATTAGTTTGAGAATGGACATACACTGACATGAACGGGCCAAGGCACGGAAGACGTTCTGCGATTCACCCTGGAGCAGATTTCATTTCGCGTTGAAAGCGGCCCATTTGCGTGACGTTCAGCTGCTGTTTTAATCATCAGGCCGTTGTCAGGAGTCAAACTTTTCTCACTCCTGTTGATTTATGAGTCGCGAGTGAGCACAAAAACAGCCAAAAAAATCCAAGGGATTATTTGTCAGATACGGTTAATCAACACTTTGCGTCTTTAACTTTGAATAATACTGTGACAAAAGGTATTTGGGCTTTAAGATTTGAAATGAGATTTAAAGGAATAACATGTTATATGTAAAAAAAAAAATGTTTTTAGAGTGTTTTTATCTGCTTTGCTGATTTTCTATTACCTTAAAGTCTCACCAAATAGCCACAGTGTGGTTCAGCACGTGGAGTCGGTGAGAGCCGAGTACAGTATGTGTGCCTGAGCGTGTTTGGTGTGTCGGTGCGCTGGTACAGGGCTACTCTGTGCCATGGTGTGGGCTAGAACTGGGGAGTCATGCGGACACTGCTGCACGCCCAATCTGTGCCAGTCACACAGTGACTATAACTGAGCTGCTGACCTTAGAAGCCTCGAGTTCTCACATAGCAGTTAAACCTCTTACCATGTCCCGCACTCCCATTCCCAAGGCCAGATCCTATAGTGCTGCCACTCGGCTACCAGTTTTCACATCCACAGTCATGGATTAAAAAGTTAGGCTGGACACTAGATTCTTTCGCCCCTTTTTCCTACCTTTTTGACTTGTAAAACAAAAGTATTTTTTTGTGAAACCTTTTACCCATGCGTAGTGCCATATACATTTAAAATCAAGAGTAGATAAACAGAGTCCTGTCTCTTTCAGCTACTTTATGGGAGTAGTCTGACATAACCTCTGTGGGTTGTAAATGACCAGAAAGGACAGCAGATGACATAACTTTGGGTCATATCCTGTTAAGTCATACAAGATAGTGGACTTCCCCCCCAGCTTTGTGAACAGCAGCACTTCTAGACATTGCACGACATTCCCACTACGCAGAAAGGCTCATTACTCAACTAATAATGACTTACTTAAGTCCCAGGCCAGTGCCACTTTGTTTTGTTGTGTTACTGCACTGTGTCAGTCACAGCTTGTTAGAAGCAATCACAACACCCAGTGCTTTCAACCAGGGATTTATCTTATCTTAGCCATATACACAATCATTTACTCTTTCCCCTATTTTTATTATTATTTTTTTTTTTTAGTTTTAATGATTCTGAGAATTAACAGTTTCTTTCACCATGGAGAAAAATGCCCGAGTTCAGTGCAGGATTTCTTCTCTTACACTTCTTCTTGGAGGTGGACAACAGCAACAAGAGTCATTCGACACTGATTCATGGTTTCTCCAATTATTCGCGTTTAAGCTGTGGAGCACATTGTCAGCAATGGTTAGAGAGGGCCAGTGGGAAAACACTACACACGCTCACATTCCTACTACCTCTGGCATGGCCTGGGATACACCAGATGGGACTTGGGCAGGGTGGTCTGAAGTTCATCCAACATTTCTGAGAAAAGCACACAACTTTTCCCCCCCAAAAGGAGCAGTTTTAAACGCTGTGAAGACAGCAGGAAAAAGTGAAAGGAAAAGAAAAAAGGGATCACCGATGGTAAGCCTAATTTACTACAAAAACTCAGAGTTTCAGAGTAATATGTTTTCTTATGTTGCACATATTAATATCAGGTGAGCACAGCAGTTTGTCTTCATCGCAGTTAAACTTTTCCAGGACATATGTTCACGTCTATCATTGTCTTGTGTAGGTTAAGGTCGTAGACGGCAATAGTTTTGTCTAGAGACGGTTTTGTTTTGAGCCAACAGCTGGGTGGAATGATTGACATTCGTTTAGAGTAATTGACCAGTGGGAATAGGGGAAGTTTGGAGAAAAGGAAAAAAAGGAGGAGAAGAAGGAGGGGGGTTGGTCGTGATCTAGGAGACACTAGACCACACAACCTGCAAGTTGAGGCTGATGGAGAAATTGTGGCTTTTGTGCTTTTTTTTTCTTTCTTTCTCCTGTCTGGGCGCATTTAGCCACAACTTGTAGGTGTTGACTTAAGGTTGTAAGACCCCACGTGCATGTGCACATAGATCCATGCGTGTAGCTGAGTATGCCATTGTGTCCAACGCTGCTGCGGCTGATAAACAAACGCTAGTTGGAGTTTGCCAAAACACTTCCCACTCCGTGTTTGAATGCTTGCCACAAAAAACAGAAAAGGGAAAGTTTTTTTTTCTTTGTTTTTGTTTTTACTGTATTAACTTGTTGTTTTAATTAAGAAAACATATTTTCAATGATATTGCTCAACAGGTGTTTTTTTTTTCTTCTTTTTTATATCTCCAAGGGGAGATTACACACTAGGTCAGCAATCTGTAATATCACATGTTTACTGAATATGGAGATCTCCTACAGAGCTGCAACTCGAGTCCTGTACATTTTATTAACCCTTTAAGACTTATCCCTTCTTCTGTACCATCAGCAAATTTTCTGTTTGACCGCCAACGGTTCAAAATTCAAACACACATTAACAAAAAGGAGAAAATAGCCACTTCTTTAACAACCAGATGGTTGGCATGTTTGCTTGATTAGGATTTACTTTTTCTAAGGTTTTTAACTTTAGACTCTTGAGATTAATGTCTATACAGAGACTCTTAATATAAATTGTGTGAGCACACAAGCACCAGGCGTAATCAACAAGCTGCGTTTGTAGTCTGAGAAAGAATGTGTTTAGGCCTAGCACATTTAAGTAATTTGATTTTTTTTTTTTTTACTATGACAGATAGTAGGTATCATTGCACTTCCTTAACTGTCTACATACCTTACTGTTAAAGAAAGAGCAGAATTACCAGCTGAGGGTCACTTCCAGGAGTGCCATGTAAAGTCAGAGAGCGAGTGATGATGGCAAAGTTTAGAGTTAGTCAATGATTTCCTTGAAGGATTGACTCTCGGGCTCCGCCGCGTGAAATGAGCCGTTTTCGCTGAACCCGCTGCATTGGAAAATGTATATAAAGTAAATGTCACGGGCAATGGGAGGTGCTGACAGGTGGAGAGAAAGGACTAAACAAACTGCACTGTTACTAAGTGAAAGACAGTGGAGGAGGTGCAGCGTGAGAGTAGGTCAGTGATGTCTGCTCAGTGTGTAGAGGCAAGAGTGTGAATGGAAAAAGCAAAGCTGAGCAAACATCAGCAGGAATCCCACCTCACATGGGATAATAATGAGTTTTATATGTTGGTGTTATATTCCGTGTGTAATTGGTGTTGCTGTGCCAACACCTCAAACAAAAACACCGACAGAAAATGGACCGTGATGTGAAAACACATGTTCGTGCTTTCTTATTCACTGTGGGGAAGATACTGCGAAGATGCATGCGAGTCGCTTTAAAGCGTGCACGTTTTGTGATAATCACGTGGATTCAGGACGGATGCTTTTAATGGATGTGATATAAACAACATGTAGGAGTCAAAAATGTTGGATGCGTTGATGTGAACATGAATCAGATCAGGTTAATTATAGGTAACGTTTAAAAATGAGATATATACAAGGGATATTAGCAGCTGTCTTTGCGTGGTCCCATATTTTTTAAGAAACGCTCTCATCGAGCGAGCGATCGTTGTCACCATTGCAGGAAGACTCCAGTTATTCCTTTTTGTCCGAGTTTCAGATTCGACTTTATGATTGACCCAGGGAACTGTTATCCAATTCTTTTCCTCTTAGCGAGTTGAACGAGTTCATTCTTCAGCAAACAGCAGTGTGATTTATTTGTTTTTATTTTTTTCTCAGATCATCTTATTGGAATGTGTGCGACTCTTTTGTGTGATAGCAGGGGTCACTGTCCTTCATCCAGGGAAAATATTATCTTGAATCCAGCACATTTGAATGGGATTAAAATGAACAACTGCTCTCCTGAAATATAAAAAAATGCATCCATTTGTAAACTTAAAAAATATATATATAGAAGAAAATAAAGCACGGTACATCTGTAATATTATTTGACTGTGTTCTCGTCTGCCACAGAGTGGAAACATTGCACAAGAGTGAGCTTTGGCCAGTAGTTTCTTCTCCAGAGATGTGAAGAAGTATTTCTCTGCTCTAATGTCCCTCTCCTCCCCGCTTTGCCCTCAGGCTTTCTTTGCAACTAGCTAGAAAAAAATGCCTTTCTTTGAAAAAGAGACAGCATTGCTGAGATCAGTGTCGTGTCATCTTTGGCTTCCCTCCAGCTTCACGCGGACCTTCGTTTTTGTCTCAGACAAATAGATGTTACCGAGACATCTGAGGCCTGTCATTCTAATACTTGCAGGCATGTGGAGGTTTGGGAAGGTCTGAGCTGATACGTGTTACTGTGCATGTCTTTCTGAGGAATGTCCACAGCATATTGGTGGTATTCGTGTATTTAAGCTACCATTAGCAGTTGGCTATCTTTCTAAAGCAGTAAACTAAATTAATCAATGTCTGTTTGTTCATTTGCAGACATTTGCATGAGCAAACTATTGTGTGGATTTAAAAAAAAAAAACGTCTTAGATGTTCTTTAACATGACAGGTTCTTTGCTTTGCAGCGTCATTCAATCCCTGACATTTGCTTGCAATAGAAATTTTGAGGAAATGTTGGCAGTCGTACGCGACACGCCGGGCTTGTTGGATTTGTTTGTTTTGAGACTTTATGTTTGTTTCCTTGACAATGCAATCAGAGTGTCTTAACAAAGCGTGAAACAATTTAGGGGAAAATGTCAGTTGCTCAGAGAGAGAGACAGCCTTTGCTTTGCTACGTACGCCTCAAACCGTACATTTTTCTTATTCTCCAAGTGTGTTGGGAGGGCAATCTCTGTCAAGACACAGCTTGCCAGGTTTCCATTTGAACTTGCTGTCAGACAAGTTAAGAATAGGCAAACACACTTTGCAAAAAGAAAGCGGTTCGACCCATTCTGAAAGCAAACCCCGAGGTCTCCCTTTTTTGATTCGACTACACAGATTCTCAACCAGACAATGAATTTATTGTAAAGAAAATATCAAATAACATCTGTGAACTATTAAGTTCACTGATATTAAACTGAGCACTCGAGGGGAAACATTTCAGTCAGTTATTGGACTTAATAAAACAAATCTTGTGTTGAATAAATCCTGTGACCTTCTGTTCGTGACTCAAGCAAATATGAGTGATGACAGAATATTCTCTGAAAATAATAAAGAAGTCTGAGATATGAGTAATGCGAATCAGCGATCATCGCTTCTGGTACATTAACTAACCAGGTGTAGACAGTGAGCAGGTGCTCTGCACCTTTACAAAAATAATGCAGAATTTATTTCCATCTTCTTTTCAGACTGCTTGGCTGTAGTAAACGGCGAGGCAGCGTTCCCATTTGCTGCAGTTACGCTTCACAGTTATAAAGCTGGACTTCTTTTAATTGGTTTGGCTGTATACATACTTTTAGCAACCAGGACCGGATGGACAACAATTTATGACTGTTGGTATATTATTGCTGTGATAGTGCAAATATGAAGGATTAAAGTGTTAATCTTAAATGCTAAATGTATTTTGACATCACAGCTGAAAGCAGCAAACATTGGCCCAAAAATTAAATGCAGTTCTGATTTGCTCTCTTTTCAAAATAAAATAATTCTTTACTGTCTCTCAAGTACACTTTTTCAAATGTTGTGACTTAGTGCTGACATGTGCAAGCTGTAATCCTTAGTGCACTGGAGAATTCAGCCTACACCGAATGTAGTCCAGGAGTCCAGATCATTGATAAATAATGTCATTGATAAATACTGTTTCGCTCCATGCACGAGTAGCCTTCAACAGTCTGAAGGCTGGCTGCAAAAGCACGCAGGCCAGAGGGCTTGCACATTTTGTGAGTTCAGTAAATCCATTTATTCTTCAGTTTCACTTTAACAGTGTGAAGGAGGCCAGAAATTACACATAATGAACAACTAGGGTGCCAGTCCTGTCAGTTGGTGTGACCAAAATGGTCACAGGCTGACAGTCATGTCCTCCGTGTGTGTTTATGAAAGTAATGCTCTGCGCTCTCCATCACAACCTCAGAACGCTGGTTTTGCCAGCTATGTGGCAGTCCCCGCTTTTTGTGTTTTTATATACGCATCCCTTAAATAAACTGACGAAAGGAGTGCAAGTCTGCCACACGTTCTCCATACCATGTTTAGAACTGAAATTCTTACTTGCTGTATTTCAAGCGCTTTGCATCTGTAGGATGAATACAGGTGCCTCATTTATTCAGTTATTTTTAGAGTCTTAAGCTCTTCCTGATGTTTTTGCCTTTGTTTGATTCGTAAATGTTGCTGAGCGTAATAATAATAAACAACAAATTTTGTTTAAGCATCATATAAAAATATAATTTCTAACTTGTACTCGCTTCATCAAGAGCGCTTGGATTAACTTTAACCAGTGGCTGTCTGAAGCATCGTGTCATTTCCCAGTAGACTAAGGGCCACTTTGGGCTACTGTGAACAGCCATCTTGACCGGTGACATTATAGGAGTGAGTTGACAGACCTCTCAGACACCTTTGACTTCCGCAGACTGTATGCATCTCCACAGCATGCTTAGTGTCAAAGTTCACACCCCAAAGACTTGCAGAGGTGTACACTTGCATCTGCTCATTCTCGCGTTCTGCAAGGGAGTGCTTCTTGACAGGTAACACCAGACAAGTCACCTGGAGAAATGGATGGTCAAAATAAAAGACGGAGGAGGAGGAAGCGAGAGAATAAAAAAGTAATGCAGCTAAACAGTTAAATAATAACTGCTATTCAGGATCCGAGGTCGACTGTAGCTTAAACACACTCATTTATCTTAAGTTCAGTGTTGGGGGATATTGTTTGATACTTTTATTTGTGAAAAAATAAAGATGCACAGTTTGAAGTTTTCCTTGTGGGCAGCACTGTTAGCATACATGAAACCCTGAGTGTTGAGATGGGCTGGATGGTCCATTTGTGCTTATAATGTTGTTAACTTTTATTCCAGATGAGCAGGCCAGTTTCAGTGACGGGGTTTTGCTACATAGCATAATTGATGATAACCGTGACATTATGTCAAAATCACATAATACAAAATAACACATGAATGAACTAGTAGTTGCCATCATAAGTGATGAGGCAGGACTGAAACACACTGAAAAAGATCACCATGCTTTATGTTCCCTACAGAAAGTCTAAATTATCAGATGTAACAGACTTTTATAGGATATTTAAGACTTTTTATAACGACAGCAGAAATACTGTGTGCTGTCTTTAAATCTGTACAGCGAGGTACATCCTGCCACCCAATTGAAGGATCTGATATAAATATTTAACCAACCATTTGCTGGCTGCTTTTTAACACACGTGGCACGACAGGCACGTTCACAAAATACAAATGTTTAAAATGTCCCCGCGCTGACTGAATGCCTTTTTACCTGCACATTGTGACATCTCACTGCAGTATTAGCGTGGTCAGTATGTGGCTGATACTGTAAGTTCATTGCTCTAATACAGAAACAAATTGATTTCAGAAACTTTTGGTAGAACTTCATAATACAGCCCATAACCTCTAATAATACTGTGTACTTACATTATAAGGGGCAGAGATATTGATTTCCCTCCTCCTGAAATAACCTAAAGTTACTTTTTGAAAGTACTCCAAAGGCACGCGTAAAAAGTGTTACATTAAGTGCCGCCTTTCTTTTAAATTACTCTGTGGATAAAAACTACTACTAAGAAATGATAACAGTATAATTTGTTTCTCCTTTGCTTTAAAACAAAAGCCAATTATTCCGTTCTTCTGCACCTACAACGGGATTTTTAGGCATCCAAAGTTCAAAAGAATTATATGGTAAACCTGACCTTTCCACCACTGCAGAGAAGTTGCTCTTTACTCAGACACACCTGCACCGAGAGCTGATCTCAATCTCCAGCAAATGTTGAATTCCCCTGAACATTAACCACTGAACAGCTGAATTCATTTGAACATTAACCAAACTTTTGAGCATTATGTGAGCAGCTGTGCTTCCTGTGCTGTTTATGCAGTATATCTTTGCTACTTTTATTGTTTATTCAGGAAGGTCAGTATCCTGTGCTTTTGAATACTTTATTAAGACAATCCCAGTATCTTTCTGTTTCCAAATGGCTTGTGATGTTTTCTTCCAGGTTGACAGGTAATGAACCGTTGTCTGTCCTGCCACTGAACTCTTTACCAGAGGAGAGCATAGGCAGGGCCCACTACAAGCTGTGTGACCGGCTCAAACTGGAAAAGAAGCAGCGCAGGATGTGCAGACGAGACCCGGGCGTGGCGGAGACTCTAAGAGAGGCCATCACCATGAGCGCCCTAGAATGCCAGTACCAATTCCGCTTTGAGAGGTGGAACTGCACCTTAGAGGGGCGCCACCGAGCCAACATATTAAAAAGAGGTAATTATTACTACTTTTCTTTTTGTTTGAATGTGCATTTTATTCTTGTCCACTTAAAACGTAATGTGTGAGTGAGCCAACTCTTTAGAAAACACTTTATTTTCTTATCTCTCAATTTCCACTCTCCATCGGGCTTCTCTAGGATTTAAAGAGACAGCCTTCTTGTACGCCATCTCCTCAGCGGGTCTAACTCATGCCATGGCCAAAGCTTGCAGCGCAGGACGCATGGAGCGCTGTACATGTGACGAGGCCCCCGACCTGGAGAACCGTAAGGCGTGGCAGTGGGGAGGCTGCGGAGACAACCTCAAATACGCAAACAAGTTTGTCAAGGACTTCCTAGGCAAACGCTCGAACAAGGATCTACGTGCACGTGTGGACATGCACAATACAAATGTGGGCATGAAGGTAAGTGCCTCAAATGGTCATGATGTACAGATAGCACTATTTACTTACTGGTCTAACCAAAGACACGATCTAGCTGCAACATGGGAAATAGGGGATTCATTCATTCTGGATCTTGACCCATGCTTCGAGCCAAAAGTCAGCTGACGCAACAAAGTCGAGCATCTCAACATCGGCTGCTTTGATCTTAGAGCTCCAACTCGTTCTACGACATTGTTGCCTGTTAGAGGTTTCACTGAATGATAGTCTGTGACAGCAACAATATTAGCTAATAATTCATCAAAAACATTAAATTCGACTTAATTTTAATTTGTGACAGTTATTCATCTACATGTCAGCGATGTTAGAAAATGTTTAAGGAGTAACAGTCAAAGACAGATTTATCAAACTGTAATTTCATAGCAGTATATTTACCCAAAGTGTCAGCTCCACTTGCTTTTTTTTAACGCAGCAATTTCTACAGACTTTGAGTTATTCCATACACATGAATCTAACTAGAAAACACACTTCAGTTTGAAGAGGGTCAGAGTTTATATGGCGAGGCAGACGTTATGTAAACAGAAAGGTTTGCTAATTGCTTGTATGAATCATTTAAACGATGGGAAAATTGCATTAACACAATATAGTCTGAGTTCTTTTCGTCAGCAAACATCAATGTGAAGTACCGATTCACTTTGCGCCATATCCCGGATACACTGCATTTCCATATCTTGGCTTTTGCTTTTGTCATACTGGAGTTTAAACATTGCAGCACTGCTGTTTGAGACAAAGGGCTCCATCGTAACTGTCTCCAAATATGTAAATGGGATCACCAGATAGGACCTGAACATCCCTACACCTGGATGATGTTGACTGGTGCATTTTAGAAGAGCAAAATTAATTGAAAATTGTGTAGTGTTTCAAAAATCCAACACGCAAGTTTAAAAGAAACCCCAGAGTAATGCTGCTGTAAATTTGAGTGAAATCTGAAAGTGTTCAATAGTCAATATTTGGTTTTCTCTCTCAGATTAGATACGCTAAGAGTCTCATTTGTGTTCTGGTAGAATTCAGTGATTGTTCGTGGTGAGCAAATACAGGGTTTTCATCTTGGAAGTGTTTTTAATAGCAGAATAAATGGTCTTAATATGTCAAGCCAAAGCAAACTAATGGTCTGGAATATATTTCTTTTTCTGTGCTTTGTGTCTTTTTCATTTTGGTTTCAAAATGAATTACGGCTAAAGCACACTTCCCAAATATGAACAGATATAAAACTCTCCCCCAAACGAATGCGAACTCTTCCTTTTCAACTTGGCTCTCCTAAATCCAGTCTCCTTGGAGATTTTATTTGTGATAAAAGATTTACAACATTGTTTTGGCTCTTTCTTTTTTTTCTCCTTTTTTCGTAATTTGCACATGTAGCGAGGTGTATCGCATTCGCTCATGATGAATTCCCACGCCGAGGACAAAATTGGAACGTGCTAGCCTCTGCATCCCCCCGACGTTTTAAAGGTTGACCTATCAAATTTTCTTGACCTGCTGGTGTGATGAATATGCACTTCCTGCTCCCCAATCTCTCTCACAGTCTGAGAAAAGGATTGTAAATTGTTTCCAAACCCCGTATAAGACAATATGTTATTGTCATTGATTCTCGCGCACACACTCTGCTTTACACATTGTGGTCGATGCAGAAATGAACTCTGGCTGACTGCTAGGGGGTCAAGTGATATTAAAATAACGTGTTGTGGTCTCTTTAGCTGATAATTTCTCTGTTTCACTTGCAATTATGTGTGATTTTGTGTAAGACAAAAAAAGGTTTCTTCAGTATTCTTTCTCTTCCCAAATGTTTGCATGACTTTGCTCTGGGTTATGCCAAAATTACCGCACTACAGCACTGGGTTGATCAACTCTGGGCTTAAAAAACACATTTTAGTAAAGTACCCAGTAAAGGAGGAGGTATTAAAGGTTCCCATGGTTGAATGAATAGATTGTTTTGTGGCTTCTTCTTACCCATAACTCCCCTCACTTATCATAATAACCACAACTGTTTAATCAAAATTTCATCTGTGGTTATTATAACAAAATCAATCCTCCCACAAACTATAATTTACTTTTTCTTTTATACAAGAAGCCTCAGATGCCATTGCTCTCCTTTAGTTCACAAGCAATAAATGAAGCCGCTGATTCCCCCCCCCCCCCCCATCTTTCTTTTATT
>VURO01010175.1:27567-40794 GCA_015108175.1 Pelvicachromis taeniatus
TTGGTTACCAAAAAAAAAAAAAAACCCCCTTTTCCCCCCCCCCCCCCATTATTTATGATATGAAAGAGAGCAGTGAATGTAAAATATATGTTTATAACCTTCCCAAGTTGCTGTATTCCACCCATTTCATCTAGTTGTGAGAATATTTTAATGAATTGGCTCTTTCAAGTGCTGTTTGCTAAACAAAAGCTTGTTAAATTGCATACCTTTCATTATGTGCCTTCAATGGTTGTCGGTGGCTAACAGTATTGCTCTGTCTCTGGTCCAGGTAATCAAAGCTGGAGTTGAGACCACTTGCAAATGCCACGGTGTCTCTGGCTCCTGCACTGTCCAGACCTGTTGGAGGCAGCTCCAGCCCTTCCATGAGATCGGCAAGCAGTTGAAGCAGCGTTATGAGACCTCCGTCAAGGTCGGCAGCTCCACCAATGAGGCCACTGGGGAGGGAGAGATCTCCACAGGCCGCAACCAGCAGCAGCAGCAGCAACAACAACAGCCCCTGCCTGGCCTGAACGATCAAATCCCCCGCACTATGGACTTGCTCCACATCGAGGACTCGCCCAGTTTCTGTAGACCCACCAAATATTCACCGGGCACAGCAGCCCGCAAATGCTACAAGGACAAAAACTGTGATGCTATCTGTTGCGGGCGAGGCCACAACACTCAAAGCAGGGAGGTGACCAGGCCTTGCCAATGCCAGGTGCGCTGGTGCTGCTACGTTGAATGCAAGCAGTGCACACAGAGAGAGGAGGTCTACACCTGCAAGGGGTAAACCGGGCACCGTTCAGCCCTTTCAGTCAGAGGAAGGTGGTTGTGTTGAAGAGGAGCATTTTTTTTTTCTCATGCAGAGTTTTGCTTTCGGTGTCGGAGCAGCGTTCTGCAAGCAAAAAAAGGAGCGAGCCAAGAAGCAATAAGCACTTTGAGGGATTTCTGTGGGTTGGGTTTCAGAGGTCCTGTAGAATAAAAACTTTCTCAGACAACTGGGTCAACATCTCAAGCTCTTTATCACAGCGTTACCTTGAAGAGAGACACGTTTCTATTGTCATTAATTCACAAGAAAACACATTAACGCCCAGTTAATGAAGATACAACACAAGGACAGTTACACCAACAGACTGAATTCTGGGGCTTTGCCCAAAGAGGAATGGTGTGTGTGTGTGTGTGTGTGTGTGTGTGTGTGTGTGTGTGTGTGTGTGTGTGTGTGTGTGTGTGTGTGTGTGTGTGTGTGTGTGTTTGTCAATTTTTACGTGTGTACAGTATTTGTAAGCATGTGAACATGAGGTGGGGGGAGCGGAAAAATTTATGGCGATTAAAAACCATATACAGAAACTGAAAAAGAAAAAGAAAAAGACAGGGTGTAAGAATTACTCTACACGCACATATTTACACTCACACACATTGTGTGTTTGCATATATATGTACATAAATTCAGTTATATTTTAATGATATTATATAAGCCACTTATCTAACTATGTTAAAACAAACCACTAACCACACAAATGTTTTGTTGTTTGTGTGCTCTTGCTCATTTTTCTTCTTGATTCATGTTGACAAGGCCCTTTGGAAAGCAGCACGCTTGTGTCTGACATCTTTCTGTGGATAATTTATAGATCCTTTGGGACTACTCCTTCATGGGGAGGAACAAAAATATCTTTAATTCTTTCCTTTTTTTGTAATATGAAGCTGTTAGTACATACATTAACAGAAGATAACTAAACCAGTCAGTTTAGGCTATTCTCGGCCAGTGTTCAGGGAATAACTTAAACCACTATATGTGTTTGACTTAACAAGATGACAGCGGCCTTGTTATTACAGTCAAAAGCATAGCAACAGGTGATCACTTGATCAGCAGAAGACCCAGATCAAAAATTGAGCTTCGTGAAGCTACTTTGAAGGTCTAAAGAAAACTGTGGAGAACTGGAGGAATTTAACTCCCCTCCATTTCGTATCCTTCCTTCCTCTTCAGCTTCCACAATTGATTGAGCCATATGTAATACATTGACACGCAGTGTGTACAGTGGAAGTTCGAACAGTATGGGGCGACTGAGACAGAAATCTGACTTCTTGTTCAAGTGAAGATGAAAGCATAAGCCTCGTAGCTAATATAAAGATATATTATAAAACTAATATTTGTGTAATTGTTCCGCAAATTTATGTCTACGTTTTACTAATCGGCTGTCTTCTTTCTGAAGTCAGTGAAGTTGTTTTTATAAGTGAACTTTACCTTTTCATCTTGTTGCTGAGCACCTTTTGACACAGTTAACACAATGCAGCATGCCGACCCCACCATACAAGAGTGACGGTTTGACACTGCAGGAAATACTGCGTGGTATGAAATAATAAACTTCAGTCGGGTTTTTCCTTCGCCTATCATAAAGAAACAGAGGAAACTGCTACTTTTAACAAAATTAGCCCATCAGCACCTCTAAACTCACTGTTTGGCCTCCTATATCTTGTTTGTTTAATCCAGGAAGTTAAACCACGCCTCGTCTTTGTTACACTTTTTTGTACATATTAAACAGACAGGATGTAACTTGTTAATCGGTGAACCTTAAAAGGTACTGAAAAGTGGCTTTTGATACCTTGGGGCACATTTCAGTCTCGCTGTGTCCAGGTTTGTGGCGTTTATGCAAAGCTAACTAGCTGACTGATAACTTTAGTTTCTCTTCTAGTGACATAGAAAAAGGCGCAAATTGTTTCCATTACAGTTTTATGAGAAATGCCTCTGTGCACACAAACAATGCAGACAAAATTTTGTCATATTCTCAGCACTTAGTGCTTAGAAACATTATATTTTATAAAATACAGGACCTTATAGGCCATATTTTAGATTGGTGCAAATTAACTACTGAGTGAGGGACCCAGCTTTGTATTATAGCACCATTCACGCACTGAAGCCCAAAAGCCCTTTAAAGTATTTAAAGATCTGTATTTATGGATACAGTGCAGTGCAGAATCCTTTTTTTTTCTCTTTTTTTATTAAAACATGTAAATAGCAAAGGTTTCTTCTCCTGTGGTATAGAGACAAAAGTGAGGCACATGTTCAACTCTCACAAGCATCTGAAACATTAATTGAAATGAAATAAGTGAAGCATTTGCTGAAACGGCACACAGCTGCTGAAACAAGATTGTTACGGATTTCAATCATCAATGGTGCACAGTGGATTTTTAAAAAGGAGTTTCACAGTGATTTAAATCAAAGCTTCCTCTGATAACAAAATCATGCTTTAGGAAGAGAACGCTGCATAGCTTATTTGTCTAAAGGACATGAATTCCAAGCATTTTGATATGAGATGGCATGCCAAATAAAGACTGGTCAAAACATATACATAGAACTTTGCACGCTACATGGAAACCATAATAGCTATGCAGAGACGCAAAGCACAAATGCCTGCTCGCCACAGCTTCTGGTGTGTGTTTGCGCCACACACTCCGCCTCGGCCCAAACACGGTGAGGTTCTCTACCATTGAATGGATTCAAAACAGAAGCGACAGGAAATGCAGACAGATTGCATTTTTATTTGTTTATAGATTGTACATAGGCGTAGAAATTTATTCCAGAAAAGAGGAACATGATGCAGCAGTCCGCCGGGTTTTTCGATGTCACAGTCATCCACACTCTCAAATCCAAAACTCTGCACTGTTTAGTCGTCAGTGGATCATGTACAAAATTCTTTGTTGTAGAGAAAAAGAAAGATAAATTATTTTTTAAATATATTATGAGCATGTGTTTAGTGTAAATAACTTCAAAGTCTAAAATGATTTTATATCCTGTATTTTTTACTCAGTTTTTTTTTCTTTTTGGGTGTTTGTTTTTTTTTTTGGGGTGGAGTGTATACTATCAACATACTTCATTTTATATCTCAAGATTGTTATCTAAGCGCTAACAAATCCTAACAAAATTCAAATCAGCTCACTTTTAGTTGGTTTAATTCACTCGTGGTAATGCAATTTCTGAAAGTATGCAAAGGAAAACACAGTTATCAAGAATATTTTATTGACTTTAATCTTGTAAAATCAACGGTTTTGTGAAAGGACTGATCAGTATGGACTTGGTCACCTATGGGTCACTTTACATGTACATGTACTTTTTGTTAGGATTTGTGCTGTGCTTGTAAAACAAAGATAAAATACACCAGCTATGTATTGTTCTTTGTGATAATATTACACCAACAAAGCTTTGTCCATGTTCACTTATTCATGTCTTATGGGAACTCTAAATTATTTTCCTCTACCTCATGTGTATAGCTTGTAGGTTTAAACAGATCACAAATGACTGGTAAGAATGTATTTAAGTTATTTAACATCTTTGTATAACAAAGGCGGAAAAAATCTGAAATAATAAATGGATTTTTAAATTATTTGATGTGTACTTGCATTATTTGGTAGCATCTAAGTTTAATTAGTCTATCGTGCCTTGAATTTGAAGTTCTTCAACGATTGATGACACATATTTGCTGCATTCAGCCTCTGAAAATATGCAATTGATATGTTCATTCCCGGCTCCTTTCTTAGGTACACCTGTTCAACTGCTCATTAATGCAAATATGTAACCAGCCAATCAAGTCAAGACAATGTGTTGAAGTTCAAACCTGGGGAAGAAAGGTGACTTTGAATGTGACATAGTTGTGACATGGTGCCATGTACCCCACCTCTTGCCTTGTGGTAGCTGAGACAGGCTCCAGCCCCCCATGACCCTGATAAGGATAAGCAGAAGAAAATGGATGGATGGTTCAATATAGAGAAAATTTTGTTGATCATGATCAGCAGTTCTCCATACGTCAAAGGAGAATGGCAGTAGGAAGTCAGTACTAACCCAAATAACCGCTTATTACAGAACAGCATCTGCAAGTGCACGTTGAAACATGTCGAACCTTGAAGCCCATCTACAGAAGCAGAAGACCACACTGGGTGCTACTGCTGTACGCTAGGAACAGGAAACTTAAGCTGCAATTTGCACACAATCACCAACATTTAACAATAGAAGATTGAAAAAACATTGCCTGGTCTGATGAGCCTCAGTTCCTTCTATGCCATTTAGATGGTAGTGTTAGGATATGGATAAATCAAACGAACACATGGATCTATCCTGTCTTCTGTCCTTCTGTTGCCTTTCAGGCTGTCGATGGTGGCGTAATGATATGGGATATATTTTACTGGCACATTTTGGGCCCCTTCTTCATTATCAAATGAACATTCACATCATCAGTGGTGTGACGCTATCATGTCAATATGGACCAAAATCTCTGAGGAATATTTCTAGTACCTCACTGATGTTATGACGCACAGAATTAAGGCAATTCTGAGTCATAATCAAGCCGGCATTGATAGCATTTCCTCTATTTTACAGCAGCAAATAACATGTGAAACCCAGAAGGTCTCCATCTGGGAACTGTTGGGAAAATAAAATGCCCGAGACCTACCTTTTAAATAAGAAATGTGCTTATGCCTCATAATAAGACGTCACGGTTGAGATCAGGTGTTTTTGGGAATCTGATACAAACCTTGTTGGATCATTACAGTTTCATGCTGTATTCCCCCCACTTTGCTATGACATTTTATATGGATTTAGCGTAAACTGATTATCAAAGCCTCTAACATATTACACTGTATATTACCGTAACACTGATGGTTTTACATCAACTCCAAACAATGTAACCATTAAAACTATTCAATTCAAGGCATAAACATTTCTGTTTTGGATTTACCGTGTTCGTACATTTGCTATGAGCTGGGGAATTACCATGTCGAACTCATATTATTCCAACAGGCTCTATCCCCTGAGCAGAGTGGAGATTTCAGAGTTTTCTCTTTCAACAATCTTTCAAATATCTCGAGGCCTCATCATAAAAGTCTTAGAGCTCAATTAATCCAAGAGGAAAGTGTTTCTGTGAGCTTAGGCTAATAGAAGCTTCACATACAGTAATGAAAACAAAACACAATTACGAGAATATCTGCTCTAATACCTAAAACATCAGCGGAAAAGCCTTTGATATGTCTGACATGTGTACCTAAATTAGCTGCGTGGGAGCAGCACCTTCTTGGTGTTAGCAATTCGTCCCCTGGGTCCTAGCTGCTTTGCTTTGAGAAAATAGG
This sequence comes from Pelvicachromis taeniatus, assembly GCA_015108175.1. Taxonomy (NCBI): domain Eukaryota; kingdom Metazoa; phylum Chordata; class Actinopteri; order Cichliformes; family Cichlidae; genus Pelvicachromis; species Pelvicachromis taeniatus. Next base: position 33,661 of record VURO01010175.1, read on the forward strand.
AAGCTTTAATGTGCCCCGCTTGCTGGACTCCTCCAAACTTCCTGCCCTGTACCAGCCTCTAATATGAACTGCTACTCTGCGGTCTGCTGTAATAAAAAAAAAAACGTTTTGACAGCTGTTAGTATGAAGGAAGAGTGTGCAACTCAAGCACAGGGTGAAAAAAAAAGGAGAAAAAAAGTCAAATAAGCCCACCCCCTCCTGACAACCTACCATTCCCACTGTCATCCTCCTGGTTTGCTCTGGTTGTGGCTGTCAAGCAGAAAGGCAGAGACTATTTGACTTTTTTTTTGAACTGCTGAAAGTGGCCGATGATTTGTTTTGCCAGCATCACGTCTCTGCACACGGTGAATTTACGCTGCCTTAAAGAGTATTAACAAAAAGGTGTTGATAGTGGAGTGGTTTTAATGGGTAGGACAAATAAATACGAACATCACAAATATCCATGTGTGATAATACAAATTTTGGTATCGATCCCAAACCAAATAAGTACAGGTCCAGTATTGCCAATAATTTATAAAGGAACTTTTATAGGAGAGAGCCTCATGAATTGAATCATAACAAGTTTGCAAATTCTCAAATACTTTTAATGACCAATATGAGTTAATACAACAAAAAACACCTTTCAGCTCTTCATGTATTTTAAAACTGGGTTTTTGGAGATCTTAAATATAAATACGGTAGGCCTGCCTCTAAAGTAGTTTGGGTCATCTTCTGTTGTTTTGAATCCCCCCCCCCCCCAAAAAAAACTAAACTAAACAAATTCAATGGGCTACATGCTGAACTTGAGGATAGAAACAAAGTAAAGATCCTATAGCGATGTATCACAATATTAAGAGCCCGTTCTCCAAAAAGTTGTATCCATATGAAACTAATTTGCAACACTAAATAGATTTGTGTTTTTAATAACACAATGAGAAACTGTTAATTAAAAGTTCATTTTAAGTTGACGTTTAAAATATTATTAAAGTGTTCACCCTTAGACAAGGGTCAACTGTATTGGCTGCAAATTCAGACTTTGAACATTTTCATTGCACTTTAAAAGTTAAAGGCACTCTAAATCAGTGCGTAAAGGAATATGGGATTTACAATCATTAGTTAATATTGAAGCATTAGCTTTATATTCATCAAAACATTGCTTTAAACATATGTGCTGAGCACTGTGAAAACACTTTAGCTCATAGCTCAGGTCTGAGCAACTCACAGATTTCTGTTTTATTTTCTCAGTAAGTTGGGAAAAAGCGAGTTCCTCTCTGGAAAGTGTGATAGGGGTCTAGAGAGTATGTGCCTCTTGCCTTCTTCCTGCACCCTGCCCAATAGCATACCCTGTTTATAACTGTTTTTGATTGTTGTTAAGTACCTGTCAAAGCTCCTGCTTGTTTCTCATGCTGGAAAAACATGTGAGCTCAGAATCTCTCAAAACAGGAGCATTTTTTAAAAGCACCGTAATATGGAAAAATACTCAGTCTACTGTCGACTGAACATCTTGTGGTGTAGATCTGTTGTTTGTACAAGGATGATTTTGATTGAATTGCTTGAAGAATGTCAGTTGTGACAAGTGAAAAGGTTTAGAGAGGCTGTGTCCTCAAGCAAAGCAGCTTACATAAAAAATTGCACTCATTTCAATCCATTTAAAATCAACCAAATCTGATCAAAGATTCCAACTCATCCTTTACAATCAGCAGTATGTTTCATAAACCCATGCAATCACGTGAAAATTGTCTGCCCCGGAATTTAAGGTAAGTTGAAATTTTGTGTTCTTTAACTCTTTTCAGCATTTTGCTGATCCCTCCTTAATTCACAATTACAGGAGATATCTACATGAATGCAGAAGGTTTAAAAAACACATCTGAGTACTACAGCAACAACTGTAGCCAAAGTAGTTTTAAAATCAATTTAACTTGAGGTTCTAAGTCATTCTAAGTCATGAAACTGTGGATTTGCTACCTGAGTAAGGGATGAGTTCCTGCATTAAGTGGAGGAATTCAAATCCTGTTCACGAGAGTGCAGCACTGCTCTGTTGTGGTGAAGACGTGACCTTGAAGGCGAAGCTTTTATTTTACCCATGAATTTATGTTCCAACCTTCACCTGTGGCCGTAAGCTGTGGACACTGAACGAGTAGGACTGTGGACACAAGCTGCAGAAACTGCTGGCCTAAACCTTGGAGACAGTGTGAGGATTTGGGATCAACCATTTGGGAGGAACCAAAAGTAGCGCTCCTGCCTCTCCACGTCGAGGAGCCAGGTGAAATAGTTTGCGTCTCTGTCTGTGAAGCTTCTTTGTATGGTTTTTATGGCAGGACCTACCGAAACAGATCCTGGACAGACAGGCTGAAGATATCGCTCTGCTGGCCTGGGACCACCTCAGTATCCCCTCCGGAAGAGCTGGAGGCAGCTGTGACTCAGATTCAGATAAACATAGAAGAAAAAAACATCGAAAATGAACCGGCTGCACAAATGACTAAGCACCGGCATGAGCGCTGACATGTAATATATCTTTAATATGTCTTGTGATACTATTTGCTGTAAAAACTATCAGTGTTTTTTTTTCCACTGGAAGTGAATCACTCTGCACTGGAGGTCCCCATGCTTTTTTTTTTTTAACCTGTGAGTAGGGAGAAAGCTCATAGACCATGACTGAGGCCTCTCCACAAACTGCGATGGATAATGATGATAACTGGCTCGGGAGGTTTTCAACACTTGCTCACAATCATAAAAATGTCAGCTTCACATGACTAAGCTCATTTGTCAAAAAACACTCCTTCTGTTATAACATGCTCCACTCCTACCTCTGCACAAATGAAGAATTTAATATGGCACATAAATTGTAAAAGAAAAAAATAAAAGACGACAAAAAAAAAGTGAGTGGACCTGAGTTGACATTCTCCTTCTGGAAAAAATAGAATAAAAACAAACAAATAGTTCTATAAATAATAGAGGAGCATATGTTTCTTGCATTGGCAAACATACTTGAAGATCAGGGAAAGCCCCAGAGACCCTATAGCAGAGTTTCTAGGGGGATGTGATAAACATAGATCTGTTGAGATGCCTGTTTTTTTTGGGGGGGGGGGTTGGGCAGGCTTTCCTGCTTGCAATTGCACCTGGAGAATTGTATTGCTAGCCAGGAGAGGTGCAGGGTTAGAAACATTTTATTCTTGAGGAAATTCCTCCTATTACTCCATTATTCATCATAATCTCGGAGGAGATGGATGCGCTAACTGCTCTAACAGAGACCGTTTTCAGGAAAACAGTTTATCAAAGTAGATATCCTAGACAGGACAGTGTTCTGATGTATTACCAGTAGGATGTATGCGATGGACATATACTCCTCAGTCCATCAATTCACCTAGACAGTAAGTACTTTGCAGATCAGTGAATGGATATTCAATACCGTAACTACATAACATTAAATGTCAGAATAGAACAGCCATTTACAATTGTGAAGGAGAAATTTCCTTTAACCAGGTCACCACCTGTTTTGTGCATCAGGGATGTATGAAATATTAACAACTGGGACAAATTCTCTTTAGTTTTCCCCCCAAAATGTTGATGTTATATAAGCACATAAGGGAAAGTTGTACAACTGTGATTTGAAGAAGACCTGGAAGTTTCTATCAGCAGCTGTGCTGACCTTCGAACACTCATTTGTGCGTGTGTGGGGCGATGTTGGGGAAATTAGGTGTAGTTGCGGTGACTATGTGTGTTGGTGGATGGAGGGTTAAAATGGCAGGATGATGAAAGTGTGGGGGTTTACAGAGATGGGCCTTAAAGCTGCTGTCCAGCTCATGCTTCAATTGTGCAGTAAAGATTCCCCAGCTGTCCTAAGGATTAGCCTGTGCGCTTATGTGATTAGGATACATGGCACCGGGGCTAGACCAGGCGCCTCTGACCCAGAGAATGCAGAATGAGATGAGATGGGAGGAAAAAGGATGAACGGGTGATGCTGTGGAGGCCAAAAACATCCAACATAAAACATGGGTTTGTTGCTACCTTTAGGTATTAAAGGCTTAGATATTGTACCATTGCAACACAACGCGAACATGTGGTAAATTACCAGATTGGTTGAGTGATGACGGTTTTACAACTGGGTTTACAAACAAAGGTTTCCTGATAACCCAGTGCATAATGCTGATCCCGGATAACTGCAAAGTCAGCGGTTGGATTCTGATGACTTCTATTGGATGGTGCCCCCATCTTTCTTCCTTTTTCTTGCTTACCTCTTAAATGCAGTCAGAGCTCCATCTTTGGGGTCAGATGTACCTGTGGTCTTAAATAACCAATTACAATAGTATTCCTGAAATGGCTTATGGAAAGGTTTCGTCTTCAAAAGGCAGAAAACAGGAGGCATAGTGGTGATAGCAAAAAAAAACATGGCTTAAGTTTTTAGCAATCAGGGTTTGCTTTTATTTTCAGTCTCATTCTTCCAGAAGTCTCTTCCTGTTAAAAAAGAGTTCTTGATTCCCACTGTTGCCAGGTGCTACCTCACAGGGGATCGACTGATTGTTGGGCGTTTCTCTGTGATATTTTAGGGTTTAAAAGATTTAAAGCACCTTGAGGTGACAGTCGTTGCAAATCGGTTCTATATAAATAAAATGTAATTGAAGTGAACAGGCTGCTTGTACAACCATACTTAACAGTCACACTTAACAGAACAAACATGACAATTTACAAGGAAGCACAACTTTATTTACTCATCTTGATGTTTCATTCACTTTGTGCTATAGAGTGTTGGCTTAATTGGCAACATCATCCTCAGGTAGTGAACACTGAGTCATTGGTGGCACATGTGGACATGGGTGTGATTAGTGTTTGTCTACTCAATCACTTTAAGGAAAAGTGCTGAATGGATAGAAACAAATTGGTGTCCTTTATATTAGTTTAGCTTTAGTTTTCTTGTTATTTTTTCTTATCAGGGATGGATTACAAAGTATGAGTGAGCTTCAGTTTCATATTATTTTTCTAGCTTCATGCATCATCCTCTAATTGTCAAAATGACCACTTTGATAAAGTAGACTTATTATGCTCATTAGTTTTATATGGAGATGTTCCGTAATGAAAATTGCTATTGTATATGGTGGAATCATATTACGGTACTTCATTGCAAAGTTAAAGAAAGAACCATCAGAATCAGAGAATTAAGGACCAACATCCACCTTACTATACTGGATTGGACCCCCTTTTGCCTGCAGAACAGATTCAACAAGGTGTTGGAAACATTCCTCAGAGATTTTATTCCATAATTACATGATAGTGCTACACAGTTGCTACTGATTTGTCAGCTGCACATCCATGATAGGACTCTCCTGTTCCACCACATCCCAAAGGTGCTCTACTGGATTGAAATCTGATCACTGTGGAGGTCATGTGAGTGGAGTGAACTTACTGTCATGTTCAAAAAAACACTTTGAGTAGATTTCACCTTTGCCACATGGTATGTTGTCCTGTTGGAAACAGCCATAAGAAGATGGGTACTTGTTGCTTATAAAAAGATGGATATGATTAGCAACAATACTCACGTAAGCTGTGGAGTTCAAGCCTACCTGTTCAAGCCATTAGTAGCTTAATTGCTACTAATGAACCCAAAGTGTACCAATTACAGCACTACTTCAGCCCTACCAACCTTAACCGTTGATACAAGTGAATATGGATCCATTCTTTCATGTTGTTTATGGCAAACAATTCAAATGTTGCAGTAGTAATTGAGACTTGTCAAACAAGCAATGTTTTTTTGTCTAATTTTGGTTAATTGTAGCACACCTCAGCTGTAATAATTCTTTATTTGAGTTACTGTTGCTTTTCTATCATCTTGAAGCATTTTTTTTCCAGAGAACTGCCCTCACTGTAAACCTTAGAGATGGTTGAGTGGGAAACAGTTCAATTCTACGTTTCCCGTTTACCCTTCTTCCACATTCTGATGCTCCGTTTGAACTTCAGCAGGTTGTGTAGACCATGTCTGCAAGCCTAAAAGCATTGAGTTTTTTTTTTTCATGTGACTCACTGATTAGTTGCATTAATGCCCAAATAAACAAGTGTACCTAATAAAATGATCAGTGATTATATGTTATAGCATGCATTGTACATGTGCTATAATTGCTTATTTATTTATTTATTTATTTATTTATTTATTTATTTATTTATTTATTTATTTATTTATTTATTTATTTATTTATTTATTTATTAAAAAGCCTAACCAAACACATGTATTCCATGTCATGAATGGTAGGTCTTGGTATATGCATATGGAAAACATTGATGCAGACACAGGAAGATGCCGTACTGCTCCTTTTGCATCGTCTTACAAAAATGAGTTCCTGTTGGCTTCAGAGACCTCAGTATGACAGACATGTGGAGTGACAAACAGTGTGACAGCATGGTGTCTGTGAGTGGCCCTCCAGCCCAGAGTCCTACACAGCTGCACATTGCCCGCTTGACTGTACCAGACGCTGTGGCACGGGTTCAACAGTAACGCTGACCTCATGGGTCACAACCAGCGCAGCCTGCTAACAGGAGGTGGTGAAACCACTGCTATTGGATATAAATTAAGACAGAGTAACACAAACAGGGTAAAAACGCAAGGCATATGGAAAGGCAGCTCATTCATTCAGTCATCGCCTCAACTGTTATGCCACAAACGACAAATTTGGTGTGGGAATATGAGCAAAGGAGATAGTAATCCCGTCTATAAATGCAAGATAGTTTGCTTTAGTTGGATTCCCACCCTTGCTGTTTTTGTGACAAGCATTTGCCAACTAAATTGAATCCCAAAGGATAGTGGGGTTTCGTTTAAGAGCGAGGCACTTGAGGATCTGTCACCACAATCTCAACAAGTGTGGTTGGCTGCTTCAATAGGAGACAGAAGAAAGGAAAGACCACATTGTTGACGGGGGCGGGTCTTCATTTTGTGTGAATTTGGTCATTTGTTGGCTGAGGTCAGCTCCTTAAGATTAGTATTGGTGGTGCTGTAGGTGTGTGTGTGTGTGTGTGTGTGTGTGTGTGTGTGTGTGTGTGTGTGTGTGTGTGTGTGTGTGTGTGTGTGTGTGTGTGTGTGTGTGTGTGTGTGTGTGTGTGTGTGTGTGTGTGTGTGTGTGTGTGTGTGTGTGTGTGTGTGTGGAATAATTAGTCACTTCCACATTACAG
>VURO01010178.1:2126-12190 GCA_015108175.1 Pelvicachromis taeniatus
CCTTTTTTTTTGTCCTTATCAAAAAGCAAATCTCAACACAGTTAAAAAAATAATTAGCACTTAATGTGAAGTTTTAAATAAATAGCACAATTGTAAGTCGCTTAATTTAAATGAATAAAACAACACTGATAACAGAGGAGGCGACACTAAGCAACGCTCAGCCATGAAAGAAAAGAAAGGGAAAATAAACACGGGCCCTCAAGATGTCCGTTTCCAACATAATCAAACGTGCAGCTGAAATAACGCATTTTTAATGAAGCCATTACAGGCCCTGCTATGTTAATTAAAACCAAATAACTTGTCTGTTTTAAACTAGTGTTGTCAAGTGTTTATTTGGCCAATTACAAAAGCAGTGGGAGATCATTATCTGCTGCCAGGAGCGTTGACAGCACGTAGTGCTGGGGCGTGAACAGAAAAGAACAGACCAGAATACGGCACTTCAAAGGACAAATGCACCGCACAGACTGCGAGGGAGGGGGGAGGAATGAAGGGGAAGGAAAAAACTGGAAAAAAAGGGCTATGGGGAGGAAGAGAAAATCACAGTGAGCAAAGTGAGGAAAATGAAAAATATAGAGACGAGCGCCAAATTAAAGCAAGAACCCAACATAAAGCTTTTGCGTAAGGTGTTGGGTCGCCACCACAAAACCTTTCATTTGTCTTTTCATTGATTTCTGACGTCTCTGGAGGTAATAACAGGAAAACGGCGTCTAACATGTCAGTCCAAAATTATGTTCGGGCGTGAGATCCTGTTACTGCAAAGGCTACAGGATATTGCTGAAGAGATGACTGCAGTCAATGTTTCACTCGGAGCGACTCTGTATGAATCCGAGGTGTCGCTTTCCTGTAACGGGACAAACTATCCGAGCAAAACTGAACGAACAAGGCATAACCGAGTCCCTCGGCGTGGGATTAAGGACTTCAGTTTTGTTCCTTTAATTTTCCACTCGTCTGTTTTTTAAAGGTATATTTTAAGTTATATAAAGGATTTTTAAAGAAAGGGGGATTTGGGTAAAAACGCAGGGTGGCAGGAGACCAAAAAGTAAAAATACAAAAGATGGAGCAGAAGAGAGGGAGGTGTACAGACAGCAGGCGAAGGAAAGAGGAGGGAACAGAGAGACAGAGGGAGGGAAAGCTGGAAGGAAGAGTAGGAGGAGAAGGTTAAGGTAAAGAGGGGGCTGAGATCCCCGGGGTAAAGCTCAGCTTTAATTCTACTCCCATTCTACTCCCAGTAGAAATGTGTTTTTCTTTTCCACAATAAAACATTTCAATTTTATAAAAATCAATCTCTTTCAGACCTTTCCAAACATTTTAGGACCTTAAACTAAACTGTCAATGCTTTTAAAATAACGCCAAAACAAATCATTTGGTATGATCACTTCTTTTAGTACACTTTCCCAGAGCGTCTTAGAGAACTTGCCACATTCCTCCTGCAGCTTTTGGCTGCCTCACTTTCTTCTGTCTCTTCATTTAATCCCAGACTGAGTTGATGAATTTGAGATCAGGACTCTGCGGGGGCCGTTACATCTGTTGCAGCACAGCAAAATGTATCTGAAACCAATCAGATGCCTCTTTCAGTCAAGAGGAACTTATAGAGATTGGACGGCTACTCGGCTCCACACTTTAAATCTGCACTGAAGGCTGAAGCTCCACACAGCACCATGAACCTATGTTGTATGTTATAAAAATGTGTTTTTATAAAAAAAAAATTAAAGAAATTCGCATTGAACTACCTTAAAAATAAACTGCTGCTCAACTTCCCGTGAGTTTTCCTACGACTTTTTCAGATAGGAGGACAAGAAAAACAAAACATACCAGTACAACAGATGTAAAACCTATTACAGCGCAGAGCAAAGCGTCTTCTGTGCCATTGTTTATTTTTACTGCATCTCAGGTTTTGTCTAAGAATCATTCGGGAAAATTCGCCGATGAAGCTGGAAGAAGGATTAGCAAAAGGTGAAATAGAGTACAGTATCACAATGGGAACACTAATACACTGGTTTGACAGTGTTTTGGTATCCACGAGCAGCCGGCCAGGAAGAGCCTATTGCAAATTATTATAACGGCAGTCTAAACATATTCACCGCACGCTGAAGGAAGACCTCAGGCCTTTCAGCAGAGGTTTGTGCTCAACAAGTATCAAAGAAAACGGAGGAAATTCTTGAATGAAAAGCTGAAAACTGAAACACTAAAAGCCCCCCTCCTCTTCCTCAAACTCGCTGACAGTCATAGAAACAGAGAAAGGGTTAGTTCCCTGAGCACGGCTAAGCCTAGTACAAATGATGCCAGTGTAAGGCCTGCTGTAGTGCTGAAGAGATAAGCCACTGATACCAAATGTTGAGGATGAGACTGAGTCCAAAAAGTGGAGACTAATAGACATTTATTGGCTAGGCTACAGGAAGGTGGCAAAAGCATGATTCAGACATATCTGAACGTCCGTGTGATTTAAGATGGCGTTTACAAACGGGGAGCCCGTGTTAGCGCATTTACTAACTCACAACACTGTTCTTACTCCTGGTCAACAACGTCGTACATATTTCCCCCTCCCCACACAAAAACCCCCCAAAGCTAAACACGACATCCAGCTTTGCTTAATTTCCTAAAGATGGACTGAGTAGATCTACTAATTTGTGCAGCAGCTTAATGAGTGCAAGTGACATGAAACAGACTGACAAGGAGGGTAATAGCAAAAGAAAGAGTGACACTGCACAAAGCTGCTGAAAACTAAAAAAAAAAAGGAGGAAAAAAAAAAAGGTTTCAACAGTTGTGCAGTATTACAAATGCAATAGTGGTCTATCCTCTATCCTCTGATCCTGGCAAAGCAACAGTGAGAGCGTCTGGACGGGATGGAGGCTTTCTATGCTCTCTCTCATTTAATTACAACACAGAGCTGCAGGATTAGACAGGGGCCTGTGTTCACAGCCTCATACTGGCACTACCACTGAGCCACTTCCCTCCTCTCTTTTTCCAAATCTCTCGCCTTTCTGTTTTCTGGAATAATCTCCCATCTTCTTCTTTTTAATATCTTCTCCACTTGTCTTCTCTATCCCTTTCTCTTTCAGACAGTTTCTCTGATTAAATCTTTTCTTTGTTCAAGCTTTTGTCTTCTCTGTTCTTTTTTCCGACTAGTTCTGCAGTCACCATCCTTTTCGCGCTTCTCTCCCCCTCTAATCCTCCCATCCTGTTTTTGCCGGAATTTCATCTGCGATGCAGACACATCTTTATCTCTGTCTCAAACACATGTTTACTCTTGATTATAAAGAGACAACTGTGAATCCTTTAAGTGACAAAGTTGTGAGCGGGGCATGTGTTTGCTTGAAAATATTTGTGCATGTGTTGAAGTGTGCGATTGTGATGAAATGGAGAGTGTGAGCTACGCGATAATGTGTGTGTTACTTTGAGGTGTTTGTGCCCTGGCGGTCTCTACAGACTACGATGGCACACTGCCTGGGCAAGCCTACACACACACACACACACACCTCTATACAATCACCAGCCCTCCACATGCACTCCACTCTTGATTAATGGAAATCCCATTTTTGTTTCCAGCAGCAGGGCTAATTAAACTGGTAGTTAAAACAGTGCTCATTAGCTCGCTACCACAGAGCGTAGCGACCGAGCCCTCAAATGGCTGGTTGTAGATAGCTGAGCGATGCAGGGCGTCAGCAGAAGAGCCATAGAGAATACTACTCTTAGTGCTGACAACTGTATCCTAACACAGTCAGAGTGTACTGTATTCACAGTGGACTGATACTAATTAATATTCACTGAATAATACGTGTGCGCAGGTGGACGGATAAACAGTCGGCTTAACTTTCCCCATCACAGGTGCGAGTAAACAAAGACGCCGCCGCAGGGCTACTGCTGCAGCACACAAACAGTAAAACAAATACAAAGCAATAATGGAAAGAAAAAAAAAAAAAGAAAGAAAGAACAAGAAAACAAAATCACCAAACAGTGACAAGAGATTATCTAAACTATTGTCCCTGCTGCACTTCATACACAGCTGGTGCCTGAGGTTAGGCTGAGGCCTAAATGGAAAAGCCAATTCGGGCTGTGGATGTCACAAGCAGAGATGCTTGATTTGATTCATCTGAAGGATACAAAGTCAATCTTAAAAAAAGGTAAAGATAAAAACGTGCATCCACAAAGAACTATGGTTGAACGAAAGATAATTGCATGACTTGAGCTTATTGTACAATATTTTACTACAGTGCATTTCTAATTAACTAAACTGAACCTTCTCTTTCTCTGTACTTTAAGACATGAGGCATTTGTTGGTGAAATGTTAAAGTGAAATCAGGGGTTAAGTTTAAAATGATATTTGGATGCAAAATATGGCCAAGGCATTAGAATTTTAGGCACAGTTTTAAAGATATAAAACATTTAATGGACGTTTGACCTTATTTGACCTTGAAGAAGAGGTCAGAGCGCCAAAGTAACGTGATATTTAGAATCCCGATATATTATTCCCTATTTGCCCGTACATTGTCGAAATAAATACTGGCAATTAAAAATAATAATAATTAGGAATTCATTCACCATTCAACCTTTGGAGGTAATTACTTGAGGAATTCAGTGAAATGGCTAAATTCAGAGAGGAAATGTGGCATGTTCTCGAAGATCCAACCAAGCACTTCGCACAAGCAAACTCATGAAAGAAAAAGCCTTTTTTTTTTTTCCTATTCTGCATCCTCACTTTGCAGTAAAATAGGAGCACAGAAGCATTTTTGGCTCTGACGTGTCTGTAAGAGAGGAGGCAAACCACTCACATTTCTTCGAGGGAAGGTCGTGAGGAGCTTGAATTCTTCAAAGGGGTATCCCTTGGAGGCCACAAAGTCAAAGAGAACCTGGAGCTTACAGCTGCCCAGGAAACGCCTTTCCAGAAACTCGCCACTTGGCGTGCGGATTCTCAGCTTGCTGATTTGCTCGCCTGACTCTTCATCGGGCTCTGGAGGAAGGGCCTGCTCCAATGACAAGCGGATAGCCTGAAACAAGAAAAGCCAGTGTTTTTGTTTTTTTTCTCAGTTAAACGCATTAATGAATTTCGAGACACTGAAAACAGATTTGCATACAGGTGTCGGTGAGATGCAGCAGTCAGCACTGCTGCAACAAGCGGGGTTTTTTTTAAGCCTATTTGCCTTCCTTTCATTTAAACAGCAAAGTCAGCGTGATTATTCCAGTGAATTCAGTGAAAATCTGCATCTCGTTCTGTCTGTGTTTACAGTGAACTTAAACCAGAGTATCAACAGTAACGCTGGCAGTGATAAAGATGATGACACGCTTTCCAAGCATATATGAAAGGCAAGCCAAGAAGTTGCTCTCAGAGTCGTACTGCAGCACTATTATTTCACATTAATTAAACAATCTTCTTGTCCTAAGAATGTTATTAAATTAGTTGCCCTGTGTCTCACCCTGTTCCCTAAAGCCCGTTGTAGCGCAGAAGGTTGCCAAGTAGCATATCAGTATGCTAAGAACAGCCAAGTGCTTCATTCTTTCATGCTGCCTTGTTGTTTGCTCTGTCACCCATGGAAAAAAAAAACTCAAATACCCCTGCAGATAGTGGAAAGTCTTCACTAGAAAGTGAAAGATCTTTGAAGATCTTCTTCATGAGAAGCAATCACTTATGGTAAAGACGCTAAATTTTGTTAACAGTGTTTGCACTAAAGATCTAGTGTGACGATGACCATCGACTGTCATCTTCCACAGAAAAGCAAATCAAGCCTCCTGAGCTCCAAAAACCATGCTTTGGCTGCTCCCTGGAGCCTCCGTCTTCTTTCTGCTCCTACCCCTCACCTCCCCCCCCCCCCCCCCCCCCCCCCCCGGCTTGTTGTTCCTGTTTGGCCAGCCGGGGAGCATATGCTGTGACAACACGCCCCGGCTTTATTTACACACCATAATGCAATTATATTTCATAAGAGTGTACAACAGTAGCTCATTAGCAGCTTCTGGTGTTGGGTGGGCAGGGTGGAGCGCGTGCTGCTCCGCCATCAGCTCCCTCAGGTACGAGAGCTGAAGCTGACTGAGTTAAAGGGGCCCCTGGGGACAAAGCTAACACATACGCACACACAAATAGCAGACTGGAGTGTGTGAGGTGATGGACATACAAATGCAGACAGCTAGTCAACCACAGACGCAAGCATAAACGCCCACGCGAGTGAGAGGTAGCGTCCCCAAAGCAACCACAAGGCACACGTCTGGTCGAGCTTCGGGCCCAGGAAGCGCCGCACAAATAATCAGGAGCATCTCTCCGTCCATTTACCTGCCTCTCCAGCTCCACTCGGCTAACCACAGAAAGCAAACAGATGACGAGCTGGAGAAATAGGTGCACCTGACAGCCGCACAACTGTATGCTAAGACCCTCTGACGGAGGTAAATAATAATGCCAGTCCACACAGGCACATGGAACACACATGCCCTCCATCCCCTCCCGCCCCAACCCCAGTTCACCGGCTCCTATATTCATCTCCTGTTTCTTCACACAAAGGCATAAAAATCACAGAGAAAGCAGTCCCACTAGCATTGTTCCCTCTCTGTGGTGATTGGTGTTCTTGTTGTGTCTGCAGTTTCTACTGTACGCAGTAAGAGCAGCGGCTCATAAACTCAACTGAAAACAGTAAACAAGCACTAGCAAACAAACAAACAAAAAATATTCCAATTAAAACGGCTCACATGGTAGGCAACGCTGCGCTTTTCTCAAGGAGACGGATAACTAGGTTGGCACCAGCACAGCGAGGAGTGATAAAAGAACCAGTTGCCGCCATAGACTGTTTAAATAAAGAGCAGCATGTGTAATGTAAATGCTAAAATCCAAATTACTCATTTCAAATGCTCTCGAGTCCAAAATTGATTTTTAATTCAACTGAATTATGAGCTGCTGTTGTGGAATAATAGCAAACTTGTTCGGTACGAATTAACTAGTAACTAACTGACACTTTTTTGGCTACCTAGGTTTTGCTGTATAATTAGATTTCACATGTTTGTAGTCTCTTTTTCTCCAGTTAGGAGAAGAATTCTAGTAATAGTAGTAATATTGATTAAATAAAAATAAAGCTAATCCCCACTTTTGTTTGTTTGTTAATTCACTTTTTATTTTTTTTTAGTGTATTTGAACCTACATTCATCAGCGCTACTGGTACACATAAAAAAGCAAAACAGCATCACGTTATGATAAAGTTATATTTAACAGTTTGGGAAACTTAAGTTGCCATTGTCTCGGTTCACCAGCTGCTGCTGCTTCTCATATTTATGGATATCTAGACAGTAGCACAACACAGCGCGTTAGCACAGGAAACACCATGGAAACCTTTGAGCTTGAGCACAGAAAATTAATATAAGTAGGAAACACAACGCCATCCCGGCTATTGTTGGTGAAAATACACAAGCATGTATGCACTGTTTGATTCGTGGACTACAGTGATATAATTAAGAAGGCCAGGTTCAGGGCTCTTTTGTTGTCGTCTGTTTAACTTAAGTGACAAATCATCTGAGCAAGACGGGTCACCCAATACCTCTCGCTGCCCTCGGGCTCGGAACTGCAGAGTAAACAGCAATCAGCGAGGACTACACTGTATTACAATAGACTATTACAACGCTGGTGCCATCCTCACCGACAATTATTGTTTTCCTGTGTGCGTGACATTGTGTCTGGCGTGCGTGTGTGTGTGCGTGCGTTTGCCCCGTCTTCGCAGACAATAATTGTTTTCGAGAGAATATGTGTGTTTACTTAGGTGTATGTTTGTGCATAGGTCTGTGTACATGAATTGCCTCTTTTATTCACTCGGGTTTGAATATGAGGCTGTGTTTTATACCAGCATAAAAAAAAAGCTAACCAGGACAATAACTGTGTACACTGGAGGTGACATTAATAGGGATCGGCCTTGCTGTAATTAGGATATTTAATTTCTCTGAATTGGCTGTATGCTTGTATACTGACACAACACAGGCTTCACTGACTGGCAGATTCCACCAAAACCACAATTTAATTGAGTTAATATTGAGTAAGCGGAAAAGGGACATAAACAACAGCACAATGGTACAATCCCTGGTATACCGTACTTACTAGTGCGTTACCCAATCGTCAAATGTTAATTTGATCAATTTGCCTAATGTGAATGTGTGTCTGATTTTGGCTGTTGTACTTACCTCCTTCTCCTCTTCCTGCTCCTTTCTCATCTGTTCCAAGCGAAACTGTTCGGCCTCTTCTCTCTCCTGGACTTCTCTCTGAAATAAATAAATAAATTAATCATGAACAAGTCATTATTTGGATTCATTTCTCACACCATGTTACTTTGCTTTGATAAACTAACTGACTCATGTTTTATTAGTCATCAACAAAAACTTTGTTCTAGACACGTAGGTTGTAGTCTGCACAAAGACAGCAGAGTTTAAAGTTAAAATGAGCTGCTTTGTATGCACACTGGCTTATTATGATCACTGCTTAATATTAAAAACAACTGTAAGGTGTTTCTTAATTACGACACCTCGACTAACTAAACCTAGTAACACAGCAGGAGTAGATTCTACTCTAAACCTTGATGTTTGAGGTTATGCTTCAAAAACAACACTTAAGAACTGAGAGTGATACACAAAGATAATTGGTGCACTTGTGGTCACAAGTTTACATACACTCATCAGGGGCATGAATGGTAATTTTGGGCTTCTAATGATTTTTTGAACGATCCTGACTGTACAGCAGTCATCTTTAATGCCTTTCAAAAGCAAGACCTGGGTGCACGTTTGAATATATTTTAGATTTTCTCTAATCCACACAGGGTCAAATGTATGCATAGAAGCTCAAATATATACATACATCCCCCATTGATATTTAGTGAAATGTCTCTTAGTAAGATGAAACTCTACCAGATGCTTTTAGTAGCCATCAACAATCTTCTGGCATAATTCTGTCTTCTTGGCAGAAATAAAGAGTTCATTTAAATTAGCTGGTTTGTTGGCACAGATCTGGCTTTTAAGCATAGTTCACAAATTCTGAATAGGGCTGAGGTCGGGGCTTTGAGTAGATCCTACCAGAAGCGTAATTGGCCATTTCTAAACAACTGCACCTGTATATCAATACAAGTTACTGGGATGTGTCACCACTTTCTCATGGTCTGGAAGCTTTACTAGCATTACTGTCCACAGTTTGCAGCTGCACATTTAGACAAGCCAGATGTATTATGAAGAAAACCTTTATGGTCAGATAAGAAAAAGATTGAGCTGTTTCGCCACAATGGCAAGAGGTATGTTTGGAGCAGTAAAGCTGAGGCTTAAACCTAAGAACTCTATCAACTATCAAGCATGGTGATGGTAGCATCCTGCTCTGGGGCTGTTTTGCTCCCAGTGGTACTGCTACACTGTAAAAAGTGGATGGACTAATGAAGGAAGAGTACTACATCCAAACTCTTCAACTTCACCTCAAATCAACAGCTGGACGGTTCAAACTGGGAAGCAAATGGGTGTTCCACTCGGACAATGATCCCAAACAAAAATCAAAACTGGTTTTGAAACAGATAAAACGGGCTAAAATTAAGCTGCTAGGATGGCTTTCGCAAAGCCCAAATCTCAACCCTATTTAATATTTGTGAACGACAAGCTGGGGCCATACCAAAAAAACCTACCAATTTAAATTAACTTTATCAATTCAGCCAAGATAGGTGGTCAAATATCAATCCAAGTGCCAAAAGTTTGATTATAGTATCTGGTCAAGGTGTAAGTTGCTAATGGACATTAAACCAAATATTAGTGGGGGCATATACATTTACACACGCAGGCACTTATATCCTCGTGGGGAAATCTCATTGACATAATGCTTTCACTAGCTGCTTAACCTAAGCCTAACCATCAAAATTGAATGGCTAACCCTGACCCTTACCCTAAACCTAACCATAACCTAATTGTAACCCTGACACTAAAACCACATTTTGAGTCTCAAAAATGTCTTCAAACCAGGATTTTGGTCCCCACGAGTATAGTAAACTTCCAATTTTTGGTCCCCACGAAGATGTATATACCCATACACACACACACACACACACACCGTCTCTCTCTTTCTCTCTCCTGGTCAGCAC
>VURO01010178.1:12210-31554 GCA_015108175.1 Pelvicachromis taeniatus
CCCCACGAGTATAGTAAACTTCCAATTTTTGGTCCCCACGAAGATGTTAATACCCGTCCGCACGCACGCACGCACGCACGCACGCACGCACGCACGCACGCACGCACGCACGCACGCTTTACCCCATGTGGATTAGAGAAAATACTAGTTAAATTCAAAGTTGTGACCCCAATTCTTGTTTGTGAAAGTCACTAAAGATGTATGCCGTACCATTATTCCACCCTGGAAGAGGAATTACTCATAGGAATCATTAAAAGCACAAACCTACCATGACATTCATGCCCATGATAAGTGTATGTCAACTTCTGATGACAACTGCATTATTTTGAAAGTACCTTCTTACGATCAGCCTCTAAAGACAAACGATAGGCCTCGTCCTGTTCTCTCTTCACCATCTCCCTTGCCTCGCGCTCGTCCTGAGTGGAGAGAGGGAAAGAAAGAAAGTTGGTCCCATTAACTAGCAGCATAATAAAGGATACATGAGGACAAAACATCTAAGCAGAAGTGCCGGGTGTGGAAGCTAGCAGCAGAAAACAGCATGTCAAGTGCGGCTACATACAAACACCAGGTATGAAAGAGTAGCAACAGAAGGGAATTCATTGTGACTGGGCTGTCATTTACCAGACCCCGAGCCCCTTTTATGTTTCCTCATCTCAGTTTCACCCTCCCTTTTTCTTTTATTCACGCTGCCTCTCTTCCTGTTTGTACAGAGGGAAAGGGACAGGCGGCCTTTCTCTTTCTACCTGCTGTGGCTACAAAGTGTTTTATAAAGACTGGGACTAAATACAAGTGTCCATTGTGTTAACAGCGCACAGCCATTAGTTTTCTATTTTCTGAAGGCCCATGCTGTGTGTCAGCCCGGATATGGCAAAGTAAGCTTATTGTGATGATCAGAGGACTACTGTGAAACCAGGCAGCGGCTAAGCAAAATGACAGTGTGTATTGTTGCACTGAATTGGAAAATGCAAATATACATTTGTGCTTTTGGTCCACATAATAGATGAACTTTGAAAGGAAACTGTAAAAGAATGGCACAGAGGGACAAAAGCATCAAAAGTGGCTACTTTCAATAGTCTGCCCCTGAGTCACGCAAACAAGTCACACAGTAGTTCATGTTTGATATTCATTTTCATTCATTTGACCTTCTGTTGAATGTTTTCAAATGCTTTGAATAACCCAAAGTGAGGAGGCATGGAGGAAAATGTTTATCTGACATGCTCAAACACCATGTGATTTTGAGGGCCTTAACTTTGGAGGAAAAAAGAAACAGATTTTCCACAACTATATCTTGGCTACTGTTCAAGTTGGCAAGACATGTGCCGTCTTTTAGTCGCGATGATACACTTGGTGTTCAGAAAAGCAAGCTGTCACATATTTAATGTTTGCTCACAAATAACAACTAGTGAAAGAAGCTTTATATGGCGGGGTTTTTTTCCAATTTAATTTTGGAACCAAGTGGCTGAGCTCTACTTGACAGAGGGCAAATTTTATATAAAATTATTTCCTTTAGGACTGCAATATCAGCTTTTATGTGCACTGTCACTTAACAGACAGAGGGCTGTGGCTTAAATCAGATCCTTTCTGTGGGCACATCTAGTACACTAAACCATGAAACTCAACTCAAATGTATACTCTTTTTATATACAACTCTTCAACCAAATCAGCACAAACTGCACAATGGTTAGTTTTTGGCTAGTTCATATGAAATACATGCTAAATGACCTGAAAATGACCTTTAAAAACACAACAACCCTGAAATGCTGACAGATGTAGACCACAAAATTGCATTGAGTAGTCATTTGATTACTAACTACTAAGCTAAAACACAGAAAACCATACAAATGACTGGCGAGTCAGTACGGCTGGTAGAAATCACAGTGTGGCCTTCCAGCTGCTCCGATTCCAGACAGACACAAAAGTCGCTGTCAAAGAGGAATGTCTGGGTGTCTGTGTTCATGTCTGAGTTTGTCTTTGGAAAGGAGAAAAATGGAAGAAGAAGGACGAAACATGGGGAAAGAATCATATACACCAGCACCCAAAAGCTGGTACCATGAAAATTAGGTTTGTCAGTGAAAATCTTGAGGTTACCGGTAGTAATAATGAATAATTAGTCGTATTTCAGGCTTCGTTTTTATAGTGTTTGATTTTGGTAATAGTACTATTCCTTTGCACAAACATGCACGCGCACACACACACGCGCGCGCACGCACGCACACACACACACACACACACACACACACACACACACACACACACACACACACACACACACACACACACACACACACACACACACACACACACACACAAAACCAAAACAAAACAAAACCTAGGATCCAATACTTTACGTACAAACTCTGAATACTTCTTGTTTTAAATCCTATCATTAATGATTATTTGACGAGCGACTAAGAGTGACAAATCCACAATGAAGCCAGAGCATTATAGACATTATAACAACACAGAGAGAATAGCTGTCACTCAGC
Source organism: Pelvicachromis taeniatus (assembly GCA_015108175.1). Classification (NCBI taxonomy): domain Eukaryota; kingdom Metazoa; phylum Chordata; class Actinopteri; order Cichliformes; family Cichlidae; genus Pelvicachromis; species Pelvicachromis taeniatus. Next base: position 14,697 of record VURO01010178.1, read on the forward strand.
AGGGCGCAGCTCACCTGAGCAAGTCAGACCCTCAGGGTGTGTGTGAGACTCAACTCATTGCTCAGCCATGATTCCCATAACTGAGATGCTATGACTCCCACAATAGCACTGCTAGAGACGCTGTTTGGTTGACTTAACTTAATGGCTGAACCTAACACGGCTTGACATCTGTCATCTATAGATACAGTAGTTAAAAAAGAGGCACAGTGTAGTCAGGACTGACAAAAATCTGGAAATAAAAGACGCATAAAAGTGGAAAGGACAGCTACGAAAGATTTCACACAACCAAAACCAAAACCTTTTGTGACATACTAAGAGACTAAATACCAGTGCTGATTAAAATAAAAGTAGCCGTAAAAGCTGTACTGGTACGATTATTCCAAAATACAAATTAATCTAAAGTTTCCTGGAGAAAAACAAGTAATGTGTTATTGTTTTTTATTCATCTGAACGTGTCAGCTTTAAGTCACACAGGTCAGTTTTCAATTAACTGACCAGTGTGACTAAGTCTAGGTGAGACTTAGTCATAGTAATATTCACATGTCATTTTCAACAGTTACCATGGCGCTCTCATGCTTTGGGAATGTCTGAACAAAGCTATAAGGACCATTAAGTTAAAGATAGCTAAAGTGTTTTACATATCAAAAGGATTTGAGTGAACATATTAGATGATGGTTAATAAATTAGTTAAGTTCCTTGTAAGTGACTGATGCATTATCTCATATTGTTAAGATTCCTGTGAAGGACACAAAATGCTAGCTCCACCTTTTCATTTATATGGAAGGAATGTTTCAAAAATGTTTTAATTACAGTCAACAGAGATGTTAGCAGTAGCCAGACTCTAGTTGATAACTAAAGGGGATGAAATGGCTGAATGGCTCTCTAGTCATTACACAAAAGCCATATTTTAACAATGCATTCTGATGTGCTCTGACATGTTGCAATTTATCGCCTAAGCACAATGTACTGGAGCCACTGAGATTAATTCAATTCAATACAATTTTTTTTTAATAAAGCGCCAAATCACCACAACAGTCGCCTCAAGGCGCTTTACATTGTAAGGTAGACCCTACAATAATACATACAGTGAAAACCCCAAAAATCATATGACCCCCTATGAGCAAGCACTTTGGGCTTTTAACAGGAAGAAACCTCTGGCAGAACCAGGCTCAGGGAGGGGCGGCCATCTGCTGCGACTGGTTGGGGTGAAAGAAGGAAGACGGGTTAAAAGACATGCTGTGGAAGAGAGCCACAGCAATCTTAGTTTAGCCAACTAAACTAAGATTAATGGTAGAAGCCTTCAACTTATCCCATCCTGATGTGCAGAAATGCTCTTTTTGAAGACACCACAAAGAAAAAGGGCCAGAAAAGCACGGCTTTATCTTGAAACAATGTCCGCAATGTCAAAAGTGTGCCTCTCACAAAAACACCCTGTATATGTGAGAATTTGGTTGATATAGTTGGAAGTGTGATCGTTAAATTCTCTCCTCACCTCCCCAGGCCACTTTAAATAAAAAATATGATGTCATTTATACAGTGGAAACTATAGATAGTAGCAAACTGGTTAGTTTAGTCAACAGCAGCATGTTTTATGCAACTTTCGTGCTACTGTTAAACAGCATTTCATGGAAACACGAGCATGTGTTTCCATTTGAAAGGACAGATGATCCATAATGAACCAAGTAGCTATTGAAAAGAACAATCTAAACTATTTTCTCCATCTTTAAGGATCAGAGGCTGACGTTCTTGTTTCCTGCAGACTGTCTGATTCCGCTCAAGCTTTACCTCGTCTTTAATGTCCTCTTGCTGTTGTGCTGTGAAGATCTCCATTGCTCCCATTAACCTCATCATCAGCTCATCCACTGTTGTATTGCCTGAATTAGAAAAGAAAATCAGAGGGCAATAAAAGTGTTTCTGTTTTCATGATAATAACAAACCAAAAAAACCCAACAAAATAACAGATAACACAGTAAATCAAAGGACGAATAAAATGAGAATTACCTTGAATAACATTTAGAACTTCATTGGATGTGCGTTTGCCCATGACTATAAGGAGCAGGGGGAACTGGTCTGTCTTGTATGTCCGTATGGTCTGTGTCACCACACTGCCAAAGTGCCTCGTACACATAGTGAGTAGTCTGGAAGACAAAGAAAATTATCTAATTCACTTTTCCCCCCAATTTATTTATTATATGTGCATGTTCTTCTTGGTAATAAGCATATATTTAACAGCCTGCAATAAAACAATTTTAAAGCGCTATAAAGTATAAAGTATTCACACACATATTTTCACTCAAAGGTGCGTGCTTTTCCGATTGCAGCAGAAAGAAAAATACACACAACTTGTGGCATTAAAGACTTTAAAACCAATTCTGCATTTTCTTATTCCATCAGGGCGACATGCTATCTCAATTGGAACCATAGACGAATTAGTATTCCTCACCAGACACCCAGAATTGATAGGGCAAGAGAGGATTTCTTATTCCATTACAAAGACAGAACTTTTTAAATTAACATTTCAGAGAGGGAAAAGGGTAGCAGGCAGTCGGAGCCCCGCCAAGCTCCCTGTAAATGTCATAATATTAATGAATTGCTATAGACTGAATGCAAATATAGATTAGCTTTTTCTCCTGCCTTTTAATAAGATCTACTTTAATAACTGCCTGGTAAAATAGAGAGGTAATGGAATGGATGGCAGGACAGCAGGTCAGAAGAAGAAGATAGATAGAGCGGATGCGGTCTGAGAGGGGGTGTAACTCATTAAACGATGAAGCCAAAGCTGAGGGAGCTACTTGCAGACTTTCCAAACGGTGAAATTGAGTACTTCCAGTCGATAGGACAATAGAGTAGTAGTAATAATCACGCCAAAACCAGCTAAAAGTGTAGATGTTGGACTAAAAGATGAATGAAATGTGCTTTGGAATACAATCAAGACAAAACCTTTTTCCAAATGTTGAACTTTGTGTGACCCACATCTTGCAATGAAAAACTTGGGTACCCTAAATCTTAGATCATTTTGTTCTGACATTTGTCCCTGTTCAGACCTCAGCCCAGCCACAATATAACAAAAGGGCACAGGGAAACTCTAACCTGTAATGAAAGGCCAGGGAACAATGGACACTAACTTGAAGGGTAACCCAATCTTAAACCTCTAATCAAGCACAGGCTAACCTGCTTTGGTTTCTAACTCTAAACTAAGGAAGTCAGTTCAGCACAATGATGATCATAATCACAACAACATAAAAACAGCACAATCTCAAAACACAACTTACATGTACATTGTAACCACTATTATTCAGAGTAAGACCGACGCTGAAACTAGCAAACAGTAACTATGAAGCGCTTATGGAATTACGTAAAGAAGAAGAAGTATGGCCACAACACTTAATGGCAGGAGAAAGTCAAGGTACTCCAGGGAATTAGCTGCACAGTTCGGCCTGTCCACATCTAACCTGCGGCCTTCAAAAACCTTTAGGGGTAACTAAATGCAGAAGAAACACCTGCGTGGAATTTGCAGCTACCATTAAATGCTTCAGTGGCTAATGTGACTGACAGCTTCTAATTTGTCGCCCATCCCAGCTTATTTTCTCACTGCAGATCCGAACAGCTAAAACAGTAAATGTTTTCCAGGACTGTCAGCTTGCACTTCTTCAAATCAAACTGATGCACTAAGATGTGAGTAGACTGGTTAGACGTGGCGTCTGCTCCACTGAGCAGCTGATGACTCAGGGTAGTACAGTAGCACTGCAGGGAATATTTTTGCCAGCCACCTGTATGTGTGCAGTATGGGAACCGGATGCTCCGATGGCTCACTGTGTCATACACACTTTGTTTCAGAGTGAACATGGACATGTTTTGATTTGAAAGTGACATTTTCTTCTCCCACCAAACGAGTTACGTTTTCAGGGAAGAGTATGTCAAGGGAAGAAGTCAAGTGTACAGAACAGGTTCGCACAACGGTCTGGTCCCGCCTTAAGCAGTTGAGACACAAGTTTACACTTAAAGGCTATTAATAAGATCGCCTGTATTGCTATACACCTCACAGGTAATCGTATTACACTGACAGCTCTGTATAATGTTTAAAACGCTAAATATAGCATCAACATAGGGTCACCTTAGTGCATTTTTCTTCTACAAAGCGCTTGAACAGATATATTCTTATACTGTAAAACATTATGAGAATGCGCACACAACACAAATAATTGGCTTTCAATGTGTTTGTTTGCTTACACGTGCAATGACAGTATATTGCCTGGGCGATATATCAGATTCATTTCCCACGAGTGACAATTACACTGGCATCCAATCACCAGCACTGCATTTATGCATAATTAATCATTTAACTGGTAGGCCTGTGAGAATAGATTAAGCTAAAGCAACAGGCACATTCCAATATCAGCAGGTTTATCGCTCGCTCACAGACACACACAAACGCACGCACGCACAATCAGGATACCTTTCTAACAGCTTGTGTGACTGATGCCAATCACCAGTCACTTTAGATCAGCTAAAGAGCGTGAGAATGCCGAGCAGCAGTTGGATGTGTGAGCGAGTTAGTGCGCACATGTGCATGCATGCGTTAGCAGCAAAGCTGCGACTAGCTGTGTGTGATGAAAAGCTCCAGATGTTGCCTCCTTTTTAACGTGCAATAAAAAGGCCCAGCTGGGGCAAAAAGCAAAGGAGGCCAATGGGAGAGAAAGGAGAGTGGAATGAGGAAAGGAGGGAATTTCCTTAAAAGAAATAATGGAGAGGTGAGGTCAGGGTGCGAGTCTTTCTTAAACGACTGCTACCAGAGGGCAGGCTTAACTCTGGAGGTTCAGGGTAGAATGAGAGAGCTGAGGCAGTTGATTAAATAGAAGAGAAATAAAGAAATATCAGGAAGGAAACAAGTAAAATATGTAGTATAAAGAAAATATGTAGTATAAACCTCTCCTCTGTTCAACACTTGAACCTGCTACAGATCTAATTGTCTGTTAAAAATATACATCGCACCCCCTGAACCAATGTAATATACAAGCGTTGTTGTATAATACCAAAACAGGGTGCTGGAGCTAAGCTAGGACTTTCAGGATAAATTGGAGAGATAGAGATGTTTGGAGTCCAACGGCGTCCTTCATCTCTCACTGACCCTCTATTCAGACAGCTGGGTCAAGATTGCCCAATCAGGGGCCTCACCATGCAAACACAACGCCTTTTGTTAGCATGCAACCTCCAAGCTTCAAAAAGAGAATGAGGCTGAAGAGAGAATGAGAAGAAAGAGATACAGAGTACGAGTAATGGAGTGAAAGATGAATGCCAGCAATTACGGATGTGTCAAACCGATTTTTAAACACTGTTCATTTGCCAGATAAGAGTCCACCTACACTAGCATTTTTGGATTATTATCTAAGCGCTACCCAGTCACGCTAAAACGACGAGACAAAATTTGCAGGATTCAGCCTCTAAAGTCCAAGATTTTCTTACTTCACACTAAAAAAAAAAATACAACAGCAGGATGGCGCAAGGCACGACTGAAAACTAAATTGACTTTCTCTTAGAAAACTATTCAGGACAATAATGCGGGGACAAGATAGTAGCATGCAACAGACTGCTTCCCAAACAGAGGACCCTGACAGCTCACGAAGCCCTCAGCTCATGATCAACTTCTCTCCCGCTGAAATACATTCAATATCCTCTTTATTAGATACACCTCAGTATTTATGCAAACAGTCGGCTCCTGCAGACAGTAAGTCACATATAAATAAAACATAAGGATCAAGGATGCAGTCAGGGCTTAAAGGTTCTCTTATTGCATTACTAAACTTTACAGCTGGCTAAAGCAATTCTAAATACAGCTTGATTCTGATAGATTACCAGATCTCCAGAGAATTAATTCAGTGTTTAAAAACGCTTCTTTTTTCTTCTTCTTCTTTTTTTTTTTTTTAAACTGTTTGGCCATCATTCTCACAGACCAGTTTTTCCCCCTATAGCTTCACGATCAGATTTGGCAACCAGGAAACACTACTAGATCTAGCTTCACAACAGAATTCATGTGAAGCTGCAGTTTCTAAAATTTAAATATTTGATCCGACAACTCAAAGGTCATAAGCTGGGCTTAAACCTGTATTTACACAAATGAATTATGCAAAAATCAGACATTTCAATCACTATAAAGTAGAACATCTTGGAATAAGATACGCCTTCAATCACACACCAACTGCAGTTAAATAACAATAAGCGTGCTGGTCGACTCTGACACTGTACCTGGATTTGTTAGCTTCTTTAGTGACATCCCACGCCCATGTGATGAAGTTCTGGCTCAGGTAGGAGACGATAGAGTCAGCGCACATCATTTGGGAGCAGAAGACATTGCTGAGAACACTGTCATCATTGTGGAGGTAGATAGCCAGCAGCTTTCTCTGTGGAGTGAAAACCAGAGTGGGAGAAGAAGGCATGAGGAAACTGCAACTCTTATTTTGTTAGGACATTTGTTAAGGCGAAGGGTCACTGCAGCTGATCCTTTATTTTTGTTTTTGAATCTGAAATTTTGAATCGGTTGTTCAGTATACAGTTGACTTTGTGGAAGAGCAACTTTACAATTCAGAAATTGTGGATTCCAAGTTTGACTACCTAAAACACATCACTCCCCAATATAATAAATGTCAGATCTGTGATCGGGCTGATCTGTTAGCCATGAACTGGGTGTCTCATTGTTGGAGAGACATGTCCATATTACATGAACACAACATGACCACCGGGAGAGAGGACTGGGCGCAAAGCTAGCAGGACTTCTAAAGACCACGGCAGGACCACAACTGGCAAAAAAGCAAATACCACGCAAAATAAAATGGAGAGCGGTGCAAATAAAACTTCGCTTAGAGGCGACAAAGATATGGAGAAAACAAAACAGACAAATCACTCTATTTATTTTACACCAAATGCCAGCAGCCTGTTCAGGTTAGTAGCGGCAGGGCCAGACAATATTGACGAAGCTCCAAATCCAAGGATATTGACACCATCATATAAGCCTGGTAGATTCTCCCTACTGACAATCTAATTAAAAAACAAACACACCCACAAACATAAAAGGTTCCAGGGGACAATGTTGGAAATAATGCTCTTTAAATTACATGTCACTTCTCTTGCTATAAAAGAACAAATAAGAAAAACTCGCACTCTCTGCTTAGTTCATTTTTACCCACGGCTGTGAGAGAGGAGTTAAGGGGTCTGTTCCTCGGGAACAGTAATCTAGGCTACGTGCGCCAAAAAGCGAAAAATCTACACAGGGCGTAAAACGTGAGGAGAAGTGAAAGAAGTTGTGCTATACTGTGGCCTGTGTAGAATAGGAATGGGAGAGCACTGCTGTGTTTGCTCAACGATTAGTGCTTTAGAATAATCTCCAGGGCTCCTAGAGAGAAGGAGCTGGGGACTCATTCACTAGGCCGATTCAACAGCCTGAAAAGATTAAACACTCATGCTGAGAAGACAAGCAAATTCAGTCTTGAGAGAGGAATGAGTGTGAGGAGAGGGAGAGTTTTACAGCGTGAAAAAAAAAACAAAAAAACAAAACCCCGATACACACTCGAACGCCGACGTCTCCAACACACACGCACAGATGCGCAAATTCAACTCCGCTGCCCACAAGTAACGGGACTCATGCTCGCACACATGCATGCTCAATTAGAGCAAGTGTAAAGACTAATCAAAGTGGGCATTTTGGCGAACTGAACTCCTTCATCTTGGTTAAACTGTCCGTACCCCTCTGTTCCCTCTCCGCTTTCAAGTGAGATCTTTTGTATTGCCTGTCTTAGCGGGGAGGAGCAAATCCCTCAGTTCAGCTAAATTACTAGGTCCAACCTGAGCTAGATAGTGACCCCATAGCCCTTCCTCACACCTGTTCACCTAAAGCTAAGCTTGCTTTGAGGCTGTGAGAGAAACAAAAGAGTTCACACTGTCGAATAGCGTTGCGCTTCATTAGCTGTTTAATCAGTGCACCTTTCTTGGAAGACGGCTCAGTAGAAAGTTTGAAAATATGAAATATGTGTGTCTAGTAATATGAGAGAAAAAAAAAAACTTCCACTTTTTAACCATGGTTAAAAATAAAATTAAAATAAAAGTCAGTGTAAACAGTTATTTATCATAAAACATACTTTTTTATGTATGTCAATTATCATGTGTGAATATAAAGAACAGGGTTTTTTCCTCTTTTTAATTTGTTCATTGTTTGAAATAAAGAGATTCTTTATTTCAAATCCTTGAGATAAAAGCGCATGTATGCAAAAAAGAAAAAAAATCTGAAAATAATTTCTGATAAAACACAATGATGCAGACAGTAAAACCCATCTACCATTAAAAATCACCTGAAAAAGTGCATAAGTGGATCAGGCTCATATCAAACTCCAAATCCGCCCATATTACAAAAGACCAATTGGTCAATGCAAAGCGCCTCGAGAATGCTGCTTCTTCTTTCACATAGGTACTCTAACTATGCCAGTTACAGGAGTATTTATATGTTTGCATAAATTAGACTTCCTAAATGTTTTTTAAATAATAAGCAGCATCTCCACCCCTGGGATGTAAATAATATAATAAAAGTATTGATGTGCTTACTACCATTTGGGCTGACAGATGAACACAATTTATTCATTTACTCGAGTTCTATTAAGGTGGACTTTGCCTTCATTATTAGGACAAAAAGTTAATTTAATATGTGATCTGTCACATATTAAAAAGGTTTCATTTGCAGACTAATTTATATAGTTTACATGTGGAGATACTGAAGTCGTCAGGTCAGCAGAGGTGTGTGCAGAGTGCTCTGTCATTTACACACACTGAAAGTAATTACTTTCATTTTTAGTCCAGCTTCAATTCACCTTTTCTGCTAAATGTGTCTGCACATAGGTTAAAATTTCAAAATAATGTGCCTTTATGCCCAAACATTTATCCTTTCAGGTTGTTTCTCCCAGTTACACATGAGGCTCCTGAACAGGCCCCACCCCAGAGAACATCTGCAGAACGTTATGATGCTACATAACCAGTGAAAAAATGCTGGGGAAAATCTTTAAATGGATCCTAAGCATGTGCTCTTTACTATATTTTCTTGAATTTTATGTTTTCATATATTCTCAAAAATATATATAGCCAGTTTACTGTTAGTTATTCATAAAGAGAAACAATCAAAAACAATGTCATCAGGTTTGGAGCGCCATCTCTGATCTGTCATGATCAGGTCCTCTCTATGGCTACGAAGGAAAGAACCAAATAGCTGAGTTTCTGATGGTTAATGAAATAAAAAGAACATTTCTGAGCTAACACACATAAACACAAAGTCTTAGTCCACATGAAGCTACAATCTCTGTTGTTAGGGGCATTTCCAGTGTAGAAGAACATGACTTGTGCAATGACTCATCCACGTTACATTATTTTGTCACCATCAGAATTTCAAAGCATTGACAGAAATAAACGTGGCACTGCCAATTTTAATTCTTTTGTTTGTTTCTATGTTATTTTAAGCCTCTTTAGGGAAACCGTGCAGTGGAACTGAAGTCGTATGCTTGTCCCGATCAACAGCTTTTAGTTTAATTAGGGCCCTTTTTCTGTGGATGCTATTTTCTTTTTGCAACATCAAGAAGAGGCTTAATCACAAATACAGCGTGTTGAACAAAGCCAGGAGAGACTAGTTAATGAGACACAGACATGTACAGATGAAAGGAAGGACCGAGAAATCCAGATGGTGATTGTTCTTTAGATGACCGGCTCAGTCTGGAAAAGCAAATACTTCAAAATGAAGAGCTCAAATGACCTACACAGTGGGAAAACTCATTCTGATCGATGACCAGCCATATAAGAGGCGCGCTACACTAAAACAACCAAATATCACATTTTAGAGTCTTTCCAAAGAATTATGAAAGCACTGAAATAATATGAAGCACACAACTGAAGTAAAGAAGTTGAAGCCCATATTATAAGAATATGAACAGTATACTTTTGTAAGTTTTATTATCAAAGGAGTTTGCACACCATATTTACACACAACCTCAGCTCAAACTTAATGGCCACACATGCTCAGTCATTAGCCTCATATAAGCCTTTTTTGTGTATATCTAACTGCTCTGACACATGAGAGATAGAGCTGTATTATGGTTATCCAAGCTCCTGATCACTGATGGATAATATGTTAAGAGTGATGCTACTGATGTAGCCGCTAATCTATCTATTTGCACGTGACAGTAATCATTTCAGGTGCAGTCAATAACTAATCAAAGCCACTTGTGACCAACGTCTCACCAGCTAACAGAGATACACGCACATCTACATGCCATATGCCATTCTGATTGACCGCTGCTTTTTCCTCTTGACTCTGCAAGGCTATTGCTGGGTTTTGAAGCAGATACTTGGCAGTGATAAATCCCTCAACTCCCCTCTTCAGCAAGGCTATGAATTTTGATGTGTCTTTGTGTGTGGCAGACAGGAGAGCAGAGTGGAGAGAGGGAAAAAGCGTGGGGTTAGAGTGATTAACCACTGCGTTGATGGGGATTTAGTGAGGATCGTGGTTAGTGATGGGTGGCCTATCTCTCTGTACGCTCTGACTAACCACTGATCCCCAAGAGGGTTCAGCTCAGCTCAGCTCAGCTCAGCAGCCCAAAGCATTTTCATTAAGGATGGATTGAGTCTATCTCAACATTCCCCCAACACACACCTTCAGAAACACTTCATCAAATGTAGTGTTTTGCTTAGTGATTAGCCTCTCCCAGGCTATGAGAGAGTGAGACTGATTCCTCTGTTTAAAAACCCACAGAGTATTCCCCCTTCAGTCAAACCTGCCCTACTCTAATATACCCTTAATGAAGTAGGCTTTTTCTACTACGAGGACACAAATACTAGATTCCTTTTCAAATGGAAGCAAAAGAGCAAGGGATGGGATTTTTGGATAGATGGAAGAGGGGATGGTGTAATTGTGCACATATGCTACTGTGTAATGAAACCGTGAAAAGCAGCTTGTTTTGGCCTGTCATCTCGGATGTTTGCGACAAAACAGGACAAACACAGAACAGATCAAATAGCTTCTGCTTTCATGCAACATCTTTGCACATATCCAGCTTCTCCAAAGCCATTTTAACCACAGCACAGTTGGCAGGCTAAATCGAGCTCACCCAGAATAAAACAAAATACAGTGGAAATGAATACTATTCTGCCCTCATGCTGTTTAGAGCACAGTGGTACAGTACTGTGTGTGAACACCAGCGAGACATCAGCCATATTGTGCTGGCTTAGGAGAGGAGATCAGCTGGGAAACAGGCAAAATGCCAAGCTCGTCTTTAGATTTTTTTTCCGACATCTCTGTTTATTTCACACTCTCTCCTTCCCTTTCTTTTATCCCCCAAAATCACATTGCCTTATTTCGCGCTTTCTTCCCACACAGCCTTTTTTCGTCCAACTTTCTCTTGTGCGCCCTCCTGCTTTTTCAGACCATGTCCTTCATTTTGTGGCCCTGCTATCATCTTTTTCACCCTCCCTCTTTGTGTGCCTGGTGATCTGAACCCCCAGAACATCTTGCTGTGTCCTCACAGTCTAATAAGGCTGTAATCCACACAAGCTGTCCGTTGATACAAGCATCCTTAAAAGGACAAAATCTGAAAAACAAGGGGAAAGTGGACAGCTAAAAATAAAGCCTCAGCTGTTGGGGTGAAAATTTGATGATGGTTTTGATCAGTAATATCAGTGTCGCCATCAAGCCATGTCCACGATGCATAGATTAAACATCACCATCAACAGCGGCAATGACAACATTTTTTTCTTTTAGAAAGAAATAGAATTTTTACAGGACCAGCATGGTGATTAGCACCGTTGCCTTACAGCAAGAAGGTTCTGAGTTCAAATCCACCGTCAGGCCGGGGTCTTTTTGTGTGGAGTTTGCATGTTCCCCCCGTGTTTACATGGGTTCTCTCCGGGTCCTTCAGCTTCCTCCCACAGTCCAAAGACATGCAGTTAGTGGGGATAGGTTAATTGGAAACTCTAAATTGCCCATAGGTGTGAATGTGAGTGCGAATGGTTGTCTGAGTATATGTGTTAGCCCTGCGACAGACTGGCGACTTGTCCAGGGTGTACCCTGCCTCTTGCCCCAAGTGATGGGATAGGCTCCAGTGCCCCCCGCAACCCTGAAAACGAGAAGCGAAAGCGGATGGATGGATGCCTTCTGCACACACTAATATTTACTCAGTTTCTCTTTGCACACTGTGTCTAACATGTTCAAGTTTCAAGAAACACTCAGTAAAGCCGCTCTTCATTTCTTTATACTTTGGTAGGAAAATGTAAAATTTGTCCAGTGATATATCAAAACGTGCAAAAATACAGGGAAATACAGTACATAACAAAATGCACTCTTCAACAGTCCAATCTCTCCTAATAAAGCTTGTTTGGAATGTAATGTTCAGTAATAGTTCTACGGGCTTCTTTCTTTGGATGTTGCTGCCTTTTGTTCCGTTCTCTGTCAAGATGATCCCACACTGCTTCGATAACTGTTGTGGTCTGAACTCTGGGGAGGCCAATCCAAGATTGATAGTGTTCCACTATGCATTTATTTATTTTTTTATCAAGGCTTGCTGTTACTGCATTGGCTGTGTGTTTGGGATCCCTGTCATGCTGACAAATAAAGCTGTTGCCAATCAGACGCTTTCCAGATGGTACTGCATGGTGGACAGGGAAAGATCCCTAACACGGCTGACTGAAATGCAGCCGCAAAACATGACAGAGCCCCCAGTGTGTTTTACAGATGGCTATAGAGACTCATTGTTTTATCTCTCTCTGACCTCCTCCAGAGAGATTAACAATTATTTAAACCAAATTTTAAATTTGGATTCATCCCTATAAGACCTCATGCCACTGAATATTAATCCAGTTCTTGGCATACCTCAGCCTTTTTCCCCCGGTTTCCATTCCTTAAGAATGGCTTTTTAACAGCCACACATCAGGGAACAGCATATGGATCAACTGAAGGGCCAGATGCATCTCTTGCGTGGATAGTTTTTTCAGGCTTACCACTTTGTCTATTGGCCTCCACTTGTGCAGGGCCAAAAGCCCTTTGGGAAACACCTTGTTAGTTTAAAGATACTGTTTATGCCCATCAGCTTGTGGTATTTTTAGCATGTTTCATAAATTCAACTAAACAAAGAAGAACACATTACATGTTTTTTGCAACAGGCTGCTAGTTACAAAGTGCCTAAAAGCATAATTTTATATTGGTTATTTGCCAAGTTGTCCGTTATGTGTAGACACATCATTGTTTTATCCCTTAGGTTTTCAAGGTTGAATGATGAGTGGTTTAACAAACAAACAAAATGTTCAAGTATAAGGATTTTGCTGAAAACGAGCCAATAGCCAAAGAAAAACTGAGAAGACCTTAAGAGAAGCTGGAGAGCTATTGGTCAAGACCACTTTAAAGAATTATGAAGTCTGGCTTCTTGGAAACAAAATATAAAGAGATAAATGGTGTTACGAGACTTTTACACTTTACTGTACATATTACTAGGTCTCCATTACCTCTATTATCGATGTTTTTACTGGCATTAAGCCTAAAACTAAATAACTTCTATTTAAAGTTGTGTTCCATGAGATCTCCATAGATATTATTCTCCATAACCGAAGAGAATTATATGTGCAACAGGCCAGCAGCAGGGAGTCAGTGATCTCTGATTACCCTATGCATCTATCATGTCATTGTATAAGTTTGTGGTAACCAGTTTTATCTAGCTTTCTCCAACCTAACAATGAACTCTAAAATTCAAATGTTAAAAATGTAGGCCAGGTGAATAAAGATCCTGATTATATTAGTGTTTTAATTTTCCACCAGCTCAGTAACAAAAGACAAGTTATGAGAAATAAAGTATCTCCCTTGACAGAGAATGAATATCCTTCTCTGTTTGTGTTCCTTTGTCACGTTATCTTAAGCAAAGAAAACTCAAACCTGAAAAAAAGTGATTCTTCCAGGAAGCAGAAATGACATCAGTGATAAAGGACAGGCCGTCATTTGTAACATCAGCACCTCGTATCACTTGCATAGTCCAAATTAAAAGGGATAAGAATATGAAGCTTCAAAGAAAAACATAGTCTTGTTATCCATAATTGTATCGGAGTATATTAAAAATGTTCCTGTGAGACCCAAAAGAGTCCAAAAGGTTACTTACATCTCTGGCTTTGCCATAGAAGGCCTCTTGAGATGCTGCCTCCAAAGAACCAATAAAGAACATTGGATGGGTCTCTCCATATCTACAGGAAACACACACACAAGCACACACACACGCACGAGTCTTACTTAAAACACTGTTATTATCCAGTTTTGTCAGATGTCAAAGCTATTTTAAAACGAGTATAACAACAACTCACCTTGAAGAAAATTCAGAAGTAAAGTGAATTAAGGCATCAGTTTCATTTTCACTATTCTCTGGCACTGCAAAAGGGACAAAAATAACGATATAGTCAGACTGTGGGTGCTGGATCTGGAGGTTAATACTACAGTGGCTGCTATAACTGAGTTCTAATTAATAATCTACTACGTAAAGTGGTTCACATTACGTACTCATAGGTGATTTCCTACAGGTTGAGGAGCCCATTCCAAACATCTCTGAATCGTCCACACCAAATTCTGATGCATCTTCATAATCATCACCCTCACTGTCGCTGATCATATGGACATCCGCACACTGTAAATAAGAAGCATTTCATGAGTATGTCAGATGCTTTAAAGTGGCCCAGGGGATGAAGTGCATAACTCGGAAGCATGTGGTTGCATACGTAGGTCAGTTTACCTCTTCTGTGGGTTCCTGGGCATTGGCTGGCGAGGACCTTCGACAAACACTCAGGTGATGGCAGGGATAGCTGATTCCAGAGAGAGCTAGTGTCATCTAAAAGAAAAAAAGAAGAAAAGACTAAAGCCAACAATATAACTAACTGTATGACCGTAGACCATGTGCGTTTACTCAACACAATATAACAATACCATCAACTTTAAGTGTGTGATGGTATCTATTGCTTATGACTTCCCTAAAACTGATGCCTAAACCAAAACAAAGAAATCCTCACAACTGACTCTGTAGTTGTGCCTTACATTTGTTGTTTGCCTTTTTGCCCGGGCAGCAGAAGCATAACCTATATTATGCCACACTTTGTATTTTCAAACAAAGGCTTGATCGCCTCTCTAATGAGGCGTGACCACAATGAGGTTTCTGTACACCTGCAGGATCCATAAGTGCAGTGGTGGTCTATAGTAGAAGGAAATCTGACTAATGAGCTCCCAAATCCAAAACCAGGACTGAAAATGTCAGCATTCAGCAGGGACTCATTACAGCTGGTGTCTCCTGGCTAAGACCCCAAGAGATATCAGCAATAGAGACAAGGCTGTTGCAGAATGAAACTAAAGTTGTCTTGCTTTTAGATCTTAGATCTTCCTATCTGAATATGCTGAGACTTGATAATAACAGAACACTATATTCAGTGGCACCTGAACTGAAAGCACAGATGCAAATACTTTTCTGATCGAGAGAACAACAGGGTAGGTAAGCTTGCTGCGATAAGAGCCAGAGGAGCCGCTCATCCCCTGCAGAGGTCCTCTTATCTGCTCCATTGTCGGGTGTTGAGACACACAAAGAGCAGCTGGACATGGCTGAATCAAGAGACGATTACACGCAACGCCAATTGAGTCTGAAAAGAGCTACACGGGCTAAATGGAGTTCTCCTCTCTGTGTCTCTCTTAAAATAAAAGTAGTTCCTTCTGCTGGTGTCAGCTCTCTGGAGCAGGAGAGAGCAGTGTAACCAGTAGACCTTGTCACAAACATGGACTTATAAGAGTATCTCTGTTTGCCTGGCACTGATAAGAACTGTGCTGTCATGTCACACTTAATTATCTTTTGACTGTTAGAAAGTAAGTTCACTGCACACAAAAGAACCAAATATTTATACAAAATTATTTGCACAGTTGTGGCCTTGTTGAGTGAGTGTAGGCGCTGCTGGGGTTGGGCAGTATCGCAATACTCATCCTGAGATTAGTTTGAACATTTTCATTGCTTTTTATGCTGCGGTTTTGTATTTTACCATATTACAAATCAACAAAAGGGCATTTTTTTGTTATCGTTCCCACAAAATTACCAAATTATTTTTTAGAACAAAGAACAATGTAGAAATGATATTTGCATAGGTATTGATCAAGAAATCATGAAAAGCTATGTCCACATTCACCACCTCTAACACAACTATACTCTTTGTCCCTTTTCCAATCACATTTACAACATATACAGAAATAAAACGATAGTATTTATTTACATATTGATTTTCTTCTTTTCCTTTTAAAAGAGCAAGTGAACTCTTGGGAGCTGAAAAGAACATTTATTGCACTTTTTCAAATAGTTGACAGAGGATATACTAAAACTGGCTATAATATTGGCGTTTCAAATTCCCACAAGTCCAGCAACGATTGACTGAAGGGATATTTCACCGAGTATCTCCCCTGACAGTATGAGAAAGAATAACATCTTGATGAGTATTCCTTCTCCGTGTTGTCTTAAGCACAGAAATCTGCTCCAAAAAGCAGCGGCTAGACTCTCAAGCAATATTGAAACAAAACAAACCAAGAATGACATCACCTCTAAAGGGACACATCCACTGTGGAGCTTTGTTTGCAAGAGCACGTCATATAATACTTACTAAAAAGGCTAAATGTTTTGGGGCAAAAATATTTGACTGTGCTTTTCTCTGTGAATTCTTTATGGGGCCAAGAACAGATAAATCTTCCCAGACAAAAGAAAAAGATACAAAAAAAAAAAAACACAAAAAAAAAAAAAAAAAAAAAGCAAAAAAAAAAAAAAAAAAAAACAAAAAAAATAACAAA
>VURO01010181.1:3078-14764 GCA_015108175.1 Pelvicachromis taeniatus
TTTGGCTATTAAAAAAAAAAAAAAAAAAAAAAGGCAAATGGATGCCACTTTTGTGTCTGTTATTTTGACATGTATCAAGAGGAAGTGGGGTGATACCGTACTGTGCAAAAGTCTCGAGTCACTCATTAAATTTCTGTTGAGCTGCACAGTTTTGTGAGAAAATGGCAAAAACATGTACGAATTAGGTGCGGCAAATTATTGAAACACGTGCAAACGATACAATACAGGAAATGCAGCGTAGTATTTGCAAAAACAACAAAAAGAGTTGGTACAATTCTCACGAGCGTGAAGTGAGTATTTTTGATGTTTCTGCCTTTTATTCTCTTCTCTGTCACAATGATCCCACGCTGCTTCCTTAATGTTGAGGTTCGGGCTCCAGGGAGGCCAATCCATGAGTGATTGTGTCCCACTGTGTGTGTTTTTTGTTTGTTTGTTTTTTCCATCCAGGTATGCGTTTACTGCACTTGCAGTGTGTTTGGGATCGTTGTCATACTGAAAAATTAAGATGACAATTAGAGCTGCTGTAGATAGTTTTTTTTTTTAGTTTTTATTTAAGGTGTGCACTTGTCCTCCACTTGTCCATTTTCATCAGATATTTTTTAATGACACTCACACCATGCAGAGAGATGACAAGTTTTTGCCAAACCGTTTTTGTGAGTCATGTTATTGGTGCAAAACTTCTATTTAATGTCTGTCAAACTGTGTTATCTTTACCATTTTTCATAGATTCATCTAAACAGACTGGAACAGATTTTTTTTTTTTTTTTAAACAAGCTGCTTTAACAACGATTCAGTTTAAAATGAATTCTGTTCTAAGCTGTCTATGATCTGTAGACACAACACTGGCTCATCCCTTGTGTTTGATGATATTTTTTTCTTTTTTTTTATGCTTGAATGATTCATAGGTTAGTGTTAAGTGGTTAACAAACCAAAAACATTCCTCTGAAAATGGTCATTACAAGGACTGGACTCAAATAATGAGCGAAGACCACTTTTAAAAATACAAGAAAGACTGGCTCCTTATGAAGAAATGAGGTGTGGCTCAAGACTTTTGTACAGTATTGTATTAATTAATGAAATGCTACCATGGAAACCATCAGGAAAATGGAGAAAGCTCAAAGAAATTAGCCACAGAAAGTTTTAAAAATGGAATATTAATGGAAATGTATATATCCCAGATGTTACAAACTACTTTTAGTATTTTTGTGTAGCCTTGTTCCCATCTTGAAATAGTGGTGCTGGAGCAACAGTGACACTAAAGAAAAGCTATGATATTTATTGAGAAAGGGCACAGTCTCTTTTGTGCGTACCATGCACACCGAGACATTTTTCCAGACCTGATTCTGTGGCCTAATGGCAGCTGGAGGCTTCTGCACTAGAGGGGAATGCACACGCGCACACACACACGCACGCTCTTGCACGGGCTGGATTCAGACAGTCTAAGGGCTGCTTTTTATGGCTTCAGAACATCAGGTCATGACCCCAACCAAAAAGCCATAGCTATTATCAATGTGGGAGTAAAGCCATATTTTCATTTTTTTTATTTGGTGACAGGTAGACTTTTCATCCAGCCTGCTGTGATGTGATCCTTTCAATATCTGTGTATTTAAGATCAAATGTTTAGGGATGCATTCGACCAATCAAGATCTTGTTGGACTGAAACTGTGACTACTTTTCAACCAGTTGATTGATTTTGGAGGAAAAAGAAATTCTGTCCATGTTTTTCTTTTCTTTTCTTTTTTTCTTTCTTTTTTTTTTTTTTTTAAAGTGAATTTGCTGCAGTGCATGGCGCACTCTCAACTTAAAAAAAATCTGCTGTGGTTAAATGATAAGTGTGCACTTGTCCATATTTATATGATGGCTAAAAATAGATCTTTTTTTTAACTACTGATACCAGAACATGTTTGGTTGCATGAGAGCACATCGACCACACAGGCGTCCTGGAGAAGTAAGCCCATTAAAATGTGCTACGTCTGTTATCATGTGATCGTTGTGTCATGGCTCTTTGAGTTATAAGCATATTTATCCTAACAAGTGAATGATCCTCTGGTACATCGGTGCGTTTCATGTGTTTTGCAGCAGATCAGTTCTTGCAGCCTCTGCGCTAGGGTGGAGATCTGATGGTAAAGGCTCAAGTGTCCCTTAGTTGACCCTGACAGTGCAGTGCCCCCTGCCCCATTCACCCTCCTTTCTCTCTCCTCCTCCTCCTCCTCTGCCGTGCTTCTCCATCAGCCTCTCTGAGGTTACTCTTGGCCAACTCTGGCCACCTGATTAAGGGATTAGTGGGGCTGATGGTTGTCAGTGTCCCCCACATGCTGGCTACTACCAATAAAGCAGACACCTGGACCTCAGGGAGGAGGCAAGGGGCTGGTTGCACTTATTTCATGCACATAAACACAGGAGTGGATGCATACACATGGATTCAGTGTAATGAAGGACTGATGTTTGTCTCATGTTGGTCGTATTGACCATGCGGGTAAAGAATGTAATAGGAGAGGTGGCAGGGTTAGCACAGGGCCTTTTATTGCCCTCCCGCCTTTTTCTCCTGCTCCTGTAGCCTCCCTGACATCTCCCACTGCTCCTGATGTCCTGCCAAATTTATATATCCCTTTAATCGTGTGAGTCGCCATGTCAGCAGCGCTGTACAAACCCCACTGCTTTGTCTTGCTTCTGTTTGTCATCACACCGAGACTCTGCCTCCTGCCATCACTCTGGTCAAAGATCAGCTATCTTGGAATTGCAGACGCTTAAGGATGTCCCAATCTTGTTCTTTTTTTAGAGGGGGGGGTTTGTTGTTGGGGTTTTTCTTCTTCTTCTTTTGTGTCTTGGATGAATTATGATGAAATATATTAATTTTTTCCACGTAATGCAGCTGCGCAGTGAAACCTGCTGTGAAATGAACTCAGAAGTACATTTAATCTGATAAATAGCAATTAGCAATCATGACCACTGGAGTGCTTGTGACACTGGAATGTAACCCAAGTTTCTTCATATATATATTTTTTTAAGCATCCATGCGTAGAGTCCATGTTTGAGTCTCGATCAGTTCAGGACATTCCTAACAGCTGCCTTGTCCCTCTTGACTATTTTTAGCCTGCTCGCTTCTTTAAACTTGCACGAGAAACGAGTCATCGGTTGTTTTAGCCTTTTACGTCATTGTTTGCAAAGGGGGCAGGGCATTACACGTGCCATCATAAACAGAGTGGCATTGCTTTCCTAGGTAACATTTAAAGGGTTTTACTGTCTCTGTTGCTTGCATCAGTAAACCTACACGGACTGCTGTCCTCAAGCGACAGCATGACCTCCCGCTGCCCTCCTGCCCTCATAATCACACAGCTAGATGCTAACCGGCTCAGCTCAGCTTTAGAGGCAGCGCTCTCATGCTTTGGCTGTTGTTCGGATTTCCGCTGGTTTAGAATTAATTCCATTCATGCAACATCTGTAAACACGCATGCGGGATGCTTAATTTACTTGGACCTGAAGTGAAAGTTGAAGTGTTTTTGTTCTGGTGAGATTGCTTGTTCAGACCAGTGGACTTTTTAAGAAGTTTTAATTAAGTAAATATGTTTTTTTTTTCTTCCCTATTTCTTTTTTTAAACATTAAACTGAAGTCTTATTTGATTCTTTTAAAACAACATTTTATACATAATGATTGACAAAGATTGCGATGTGAGGGGCGTAAACCTTTTCCTTTTTGCCTTCTGAAGGCAGGGAATGCCAGGATCATTGATTTAGCTCAGTATGTTCAAAGTTAAAAGATGGAGGGTTTTACTTTTCTTAAAATAGACTTGATTTTAACAGAGTAATCACGTCTGATAGGTAATTTTAGAGGAAAAACACGCCAAATGAAGCACTTTCATCAGCAATGGCACAATTCTGTTGTCAGGTTTACTTGAAAAAGTGCAGTGTAATATCGTACTGCATTTGATGAAGTCTAGACAAATTAACAATAGAGACTTTTATAAAAAAGTTCAATAAGGAGGGATTAATTGGAATACAAGAACAAGGGCCACCAATTATAATGAGTTTAAGGATCCAGGTCTGATTGGCTGGGTGAATGCAAGCAAACAGGACAGGTGCAGTGATGTTAAAATCTGACATTTAAGGCGAGGTGTGGAAAAGTGGAAATGATCGTGAAATTTGGGGATGAATAATGTTATTCAAGAGGAATGAGGGAACAGATCGTCATTAAACTGTAGAGGTCTAACATTTTAATGTCTGCAGATGTGTTTGTTTTTTTGCTTGGGTTACCTGGGTTTCCTGAAATGATTAGAGGTGATTGGATGAACCTGCTACAGTAGCTATACATATATATGTGAATCGTTATGAGGGGCCCTAACTGCAAAATTGAGTGGAACCACTGGTTTAATGTAAATGGCGTGCTGTATGTTTATGTCTAATGTTAAAAATTCATTATGGATGCACTAATGTAGTAGAAATATACAGTAATAATTGTAATTATACTGCAAATTCTTCTTGTTATCGCTCAGGGTTTTCTGTGGTTTCTCTGTAAGCTCTGTGAATAGATTGAAATCTTTACCTACAAATATTTGGGTGTGTGGTTGAATCTCTTTGATGAAACCCTAATAATTGCTCTCTGTTTGCTTATTTTCCACAGAGAACAACAAAGATGCCCAATACCAGAAGGTGAAGGTAAAGGCAGAGCCCATGGAGGTGGACCCACCACCTGCAGACCTCACCCCACCTGCCTCCCATATGCTAGCCTTCAGCACTTTAGGGGCGAGTGAGAAGAGCGAGCCAATGAGTAACCTCCACGAGACGTTGGCATGTCCCCAGAAAGATCTCTTCTCACAAGACATATCGGTCAAAATGGCCTCTGAACTATTGTTCAAATTGTCAGGTATGTTACCTCAGGCTGGTCACTTACTGAGCCATAGAAGATACACATCTCGCATACACACACACACACACACACACACAGTGGAGCATCATGTTCTTTTTTTTTTCTTCTTCTTCTTTTTTTCTCCCCTTAGTACTCCGGTGTAAACCTTGGGTAGTTTGTGATATTTGACCATAAAACCTACATGTTTCCATTTCCATCCTCTGATGTAATGACTTCCTGCTTTTTACCTGTATGGCCATGAAAGTGACATTGAAGCAGCAGACAGCTGTTTGTATTGCTAGATGAAGACAGAGCATTGACGTGTATTCATGGCCCCCCAGAGAAAAACCAGGTGTGTGTATGTGTGAGTGTGAGGTTTGTAGCCCTGGGCTGGGACCCAGGGCTCTATCCAAGCTCTGATTGCATCTCTTAAATGCCGTACAGAGACACGAGCTTGTGTAAATCTTACTTTTTCCTTTTTCTCTCTCTCTCTTTTTTGCCCGTCTTGCTCTCACATATTCACAAATTCACACATTGCCAATCGTTCTTTCCCACACAGTCTTTCCTGCACACCTTTACACACTCACACAAGGCCCCATGGGGAGTGGTGTCTGCACAAATGCCCCTCTTCCCTCCTCCCTCTCCTCCTTTCTTTCATTCTCTCTCGCTCTCGCTCTCTCTCTCTCTCTCGACTCGTTTTCAGACATGCCAGCTCAAGCACACTTGGCTGCACACGCTCTCCCCCTGCACTTCCCCTCCCTCCCTCTCTCCCTTTACATTTCTCCCGTGCGGCATCTCCATGGCAACGCGGAAAGAGACCTCTGTCCTTGGCGAGCAGTGTGACGGAATAGGGTGTTTTGGGTAGGGGGTGGGTGGTGGTGGTGTTGGTGGGTTGTAGCAAAGGTGGGGGGTGGCTGAGGATAAGGAGGGTAGGGAGGGCAGGGGGTACGGAGTATGCCCACCCAGGGAGGCCAGGCCATCACTAGCCTGGCAACAGCGACAACTGCCCGCCTTAGAACTGGGCTTGAATGTGAGGGGGACTGGAACAGAGTGGGCTGCTGTCACACAATGAGCAATCAATATGAATTACCCAGAGCAGTAGGACCTCAGAGACACATCAGTAGCAAGGTCGCTCTGAACACCGAGATGATTGCAGCTTTGAAATTCACTTCAATGCGTTGCCTTGAAACTCACACATATGGCTCCGTTCTCAGGCATTTTGTATAGTGCTCTTTACTACCAAATACTGAAAACCCCATGATCTGTGCGCATATCAGCTGGGCACCTAGTGTCCAACTTGATATTCTTGTTTTACTTTTATAAGATTTCCTGTATTGTAGTGCTGAAGGATTTTAAGTTATTTTTATTTTATTTATTTTTTTATTTTAGTAGGGAAAAAAGGCTTTCTTGGTTTACTTGTCCCCTCAGACTGGTGTGTAAATGCATAACTTATTCTGTGGTCACATTGTTCCTCTGATGAGGCATTAGCAGGTTCTCACAGTATGACGGTGCCTGCATCCATTGGGCAAGAGGTGGTCACTGAATGGTTGGATACATCTGAAAGTGTTGTGAGTCACATGCTGTGAACTTTCCAGGCAGCACATCTCCCGAGGAAGACTTTGGTGTGACATGTATGCAAACAGTGCAATACAATCAAATCCTAAACATTCACCTCTTTTTGACGGTGATCCAGCTCTTGTGCTGTGATTTGAGTGCATAGGTACAAGAGTATTGGTGTTGATTCAGGTACTAAAATGTTAACCCCCCACCCCAAGAGCATGACCATACACCCACACACGTGTCATCTGGGTAGGCTAATGCATTTCTGGGCAGCCATGCACATTGTTTTTTTTTTTTTTTTAAATGCTTGCAAATTGGTGTTGTTGGGCGAGCTCGTGGCACAAAGGTCAGCAGACCCGCTGGAGAAACTCCCACTAATCCAGATGGCCAGTGGCCTCCCTGCTGGCTGTGGCAAACCTGCACTTTACGTGAGCGTAGCTTAACTTGGCAGTCTGGCCATAAGTTCACTTGGCGTTGTCCTGATTGTGTCACAACCAATCAAGAAGGAAAGTTTGGACAGCGCTGTTTAATTATTCATCCGATGGCTTGATCTGTGTGATTCCTCTGAATAGCAGCTCATGTGTCAAACTAAGATTGTATGGGATGTTGGATAAATCTCTGCACATGTTTCATCTCGTTGTCTCTGTCAGACAGCGACTTACGGCCCACGGGGCGTTTTAGGAAACTTGCCGACTAACACTGAGCCTAAATCGACAGCTTGTCACTGGTCTCTCAAATTTGAGCACAGTGCTTTGACAGAAAAGATATCTAAACGTATGGTTTGTTTTTCTCTCCAGAAAAAGTCAGCAAAGCCAACAACCACAAAGACGGTAACATGGTGGGGATAAACAGGTAAGTCAGTGCGTACACACACTGATAGGCATCTTTTCGTTCAATGTCAGACTTCTCTTTTACGCTTTTATTGTTATTTTCATGATCAGTAATTACGTTTTTCCACATACGGCTTGAATATTGGGTTGGTTTGATGGCTGTGTAAGTAGGCTGTGGGATTTATTTCATGTGTCTCTCTATTTCAGTCCATTTCTGGACGAGTGCTTCAGACAATCACCCTTTAACTCGCGCTCCAAGAGCACTTCGCCCGCAGAGGCCAGCTCCTCTACCAGGGTACCATTCAACGGTGAGACGCATGTTACCGACACGCTTGCCAACGTCATCACGGGAAACACAGACACATACATAAAAGTTAAAGATGCAAGCTGTCTGGTCGACTTGCAGTGCTTAGTCGAAAAATTGTTAGTTGGTAGGTTCTAGTGTTTTCGATGATAATTTATATGGGATTTAAATAAGTGTTAACAGACTAATTGATCACATAAGGAAAAGTCATTTGTTTATTGATCAAGAATGAAAATCATTGTGGCCTCAGCTAAAAAAAATAAAAAAAAATCAGTGAATTGACCTTGTGCCTTTGTGTTGTGTTACGAGGGAAGTTGGAGTAAAAAAGTCCTCGGCAGCTCGACAAAATATGAGACCTAATTAACTGCCAGCACTCGGTATCGCGGCATCATTCATGGTCTTTAAAGGTTCCAAGTCCTCACTACAGCTGGGGGAAAAAATTGATAATGCAGAGTTGCTCATTACCTGCTTACTTACAGTATACAGTATGTCCACAGATTAATACACCCTTCGTGTGAATACAGTACACACACACACACACACACACACACACACACACACACACACACACACACACACACACACTGTGGTTAAACCCCTCCTCTCACTTTTTCATATATAGAGCTGCTTCAGGCCCTTCTGAACTCTCGCACATTTCCCCAACCTGAAGGCTCTGCTCAGGGCATCCCCTCTCTTCCCCTCTTTCCTGGCATCTCAGAACTTCCCTCCTTGTTCCTTTGGCAGTAAGAGATCCAGAGGTTAATTAGCTTGTGCCAGCTTTGCCTGTCCCTCTGCCAGTTAATGAAAATCTGATTGGCTTCTGGGTGTCAAGAGTGTCCTGAAAGTTAATTCGCCCAGCCCACCTCCCCCTTTCCCTTGTGTGTTTAAGCTTCACATTCAGCCTCTGCTGCCTTTTCTCTCTCTCTCTGTCTTTTTTCTTTCTTTTACAGTTGTACCATTTTTCTTTCCTCCCTCTTTGTGTCCAGGTTTTATTGCGTCTCCATTTCCTTCGATCGGTATGTTTGCCCACCGCAGCTGTAGGGAGGCAGACCTTTAACCATATTTTCAGTTCACTGGTCAGTAAACTGCCATCTTTTTCCTGCCACTTTGTGCCACCTTTCCTTTATAGCACAGATGTCACTGTGTGTTTTTGATTCTGCGTCAGCTGTCAAAGTTATACCTCCAGTCTTTGTTAAGCACTCCTGTGTAACATAATGATTATACATTCCACTGGACTTCACTTTGTTAAATACAAATAACTTTTATAATGCAAGTTCTAAAGAGAAGTGTATAGGGGAAGACAGTATTTTCCTGGAAAATGCTGTCATTCATCCGCTGTGGCCATGAGAAGACAAAAGGGAAAGATGTGCCACAACTTCTAAAAGGTGATCTTCAGTTTTCCCTCAATCAGAACTAATGGAGAGTTTCACGAAATACCAGAGATGTAAAGTTTGATGTTTGTCTGTTTTAATTTAGCCTTTTCATAAAATCCACAAATCTTGGTTATTTTGGGGGGCTTTTCCTATAAAAAGCAAAAACCAATGACCTGAAAATTACAGCTTTGAGGTATGAATGAAGATGTTTCGTTTGATATATCACGATAATTAACTTTTTAAGCGGACTTCATCTGACATTTTTAGAATTTTTTTTTTTTTTTTAAAGATGGTCTGCTCTCAGTTTGCAATTGAATGGGGTCAAACCAGCACTTACATCCAACTGCAATCTGTAATACGGCACTTAACTGTAGTAGACACAAAACAAATTACAAAACGGTTGCGTGTACATACACAACCTCATGTTAACCGCTTACATTCAGAGTCCAGCCAGAACATCATACATTTGAAACAGAAATTCTTCCACAGACAATGATGTACTAGCTACGAGATGGCGACTTAACTCCAAAATGATACCTGCACTCGACAACCAGCTGGCAACCAGAGTCAAGTCCCTCTGTTGGAAGGAGATGAGTTGCGCCTAAGCGTGCAGACTGATTCAGGTTAATTGCAACATGTTCGCAATCTGTCTGCATTTATAAATTAAAAGGAAGTTACTTGCAAACCTCCAATCTGTCCGAGTGATTGCATCCGGTTCCAGTTGACCACAGTTGTTTGATACAGGTTGCCTCTGACCAGGCGACCTGTGAAGTCGCCTTGCAATCCAAAGTCATTATCCAGACTTTTTAATGAGGTGGCTGAGTCTAGTTAATATTATATTTGATATCAGTGTCAGATCAACATTTTTGTATAAAAACTTTTTATACAACGTTTTTATACATGCACATGTGCGTGCATGCAGTTTATCCAAACTAGATAAAATTTCAATTGATCATTTTTAATCTGTATAGATCCTCCGGCTTAATATATACACACTTGAAATACTTAAGTTAAAAATCATCACTGACAAACATCGTGTAATTTGACATAATGTTCACTGGAGATCAAAGTTTCCAACCATTTGAGCACCGGATTCAAAACAAAAAAAATCTAAATTAAATTGTTCCAGTAATTTTTTTTATTTTTTTTTTAAATGGCTGTGCTATTGTTGTCGTCTACAAACTACACTTAATTTTGTCTGTGCACCCCCCAAGGGGGAAAAAAAAAAATCCACAAGAGAACTTAAAACCAGACTGTGAACTGCATAACAGGCGACATAACGGCTTCAGCAGAGTGTCTGTAGCACAAAAATGCTCTCCATTATGAAGCAGCTAATGGAGCAGCTATCATGCAGAGATGAAGCTAAAAAGTGTGAGCATTTCCCTTTAAGCAAGAAAGAGAGAATAAATGAGTAGGAGTTAGTGTGATACCAGTGTGACTTGAGGAGTTCGCTGTCTCCTCCCTCCAGTCTGGGGTTTAGCACAATCCTTCATTTCTTGTTTGCGTCCCTCTCTTCTGCTCTAATAGCACTAATTAAACCATTAACCACTTGAAGGCCCCTACACCCTAATTGGCTTAATCATCAGTGTGTATGCCGGGTCATGGCCTTGAGCCTCTGCTGTCTGGATTCTCATCACCCTGTGTGACCAAAACCATCCCTGAGTCTCACTAGCGTGAGTCAGGACAAGTTAATGCTTTCATGGGGTATACTTTAGCTTTAAGAAATTATAAATAAATAAATTAAGATTTGTATAATAGGTCACAAACTGCGAATGAGTTTAAAAGCCGATAGATGTAGATAGATTCCAGCTAATGCAGGAGGTCAGAAAGCCCATCATGTGTTTCGTGTTGTGACACCTGAGTTTGTGTGTTTATGTGTGCGGACAAACACAAAGTCGCACGCCGCCTTTGCTCGTTATTAACGTCACTAATGGTAGGTGTTGCTTGTCACCGGCCTGCATGCGTTTACCATCGTGTTCCTGCCCTCGCTCATCCTTCTCTGCAACAGAGGGGTGAACGGGAAATGAGTATGATTAAACATGTTATGACGTTTAAAGGGAATAAAATTCAAAATGTGTTTCATGTTGTTTCAACATGTGACACCTTGCCTTAAAAAAAAAAGAAGAAAAAAAAAAAGGCCCAAACGAGTTATAGACTATTGTTTTAATTTATTTTTTACGCAAACCCAAAGCGACATCTTCGGATGTTTTCACATTGTCTGAGCTCCAGTTTAAAAAAAGATCTGGATGAATTGAGAAATTTCAGTCTGTAGTCAACTCCTTGAATCTTGAAGACTTTCTTAGAAATACTGTGAATTCATTATCTGGTTCAAGGTAGGAGAATCTTTTGGGCTAGAATCAAGTTTCATATGAAAAATAATTGTTTTGATAGAATTCTGTATCTGTTGTCTGGCTGCATCTATTGTCTGGATGCCTAGCCGACACTTATTTCTCTGCAGAAAAAGTCAAGCTGACTGTGCGTGATCTTGCTTTGACAGTTCCGAAACTCTGCGAGGAGACTGTGTGACGCAGAGAGAACATAAACAAAGAGATGCAAGATAAATTCAGTAGTTTGCATATGGAGGCTAGAGAGGCGATTTTTAAATACGTGAAGCTGTGTGAGTCACTGCAGCAGCAGTGAAATGTCCTTTCACACCAACATCTGTTCTTTACCACTTGCCACTAAACATGCCCCCAAAATGCCACAAAACAATCTTTGCTTTTTTCCTCATTGTGGTATTCAAACCCACACGAGTAGCTCATCGGCTGGCTAGACA